>CAMQQG010000437.1:0-11040 GCA_947034895.1 Rhytidiadelphus loreus | reverse complement strand
GGCCGCATGACCGGCTGGGGCCAGCACGGCCCCTATGCGCAGGCGGCGGGGCACGACATCAACTACGTGGCGCTCAGCGGCGTGTTGAACGCCATCGGCCGGCCCGACGACACGCCGCCGCCGCCGCTCAACCTCGTCGGCGACTTCGGCGGTGGCGCGATGATGCTGGCCTTCGGCGTGATGTGCGCGCTGCACGAGACCCGGCAGTCCGGCAAGGGCCAGGTGATCGATGCGGCGATGACCGACGGCGCTGCGCTGCTGGCCGCGATGATGTATGGCCTGAAGGCGGCGGGCCACTGGAGCAACCAGCGCGGCGAGAACCTGCTCGATGGCGGCGCCCACTTCTACGACACCTATGTCTGCGCCGACGGCAAGTTCGTGGCGGTGGGGGCGATCGAGCCGCAGTTCTATTCGCTGCTGCTCTCCCGGCTCGGCATCATCGACCCGGCCTTCGGTGCCCAGCACGACGCCGCCCACTGGCCGGTGCTCAAGCTGCGAATCGCCGACGTCTTTCGCACCCGCACCCGCGACGAGTGGTGCGCCCTGCTGGAAGGCAGCGACGCCTGCGTCGCCCCGGTGCTCGACTGGGACGAAGCGCCGCGGCATCCGCACAACCTCGCCCGCGGGGCCTTCATCAGCCTCGACGGCGTGGTCCAGCCGGCACCGGCACCGCGGTTCAGCCGCACCCCGGCGGGGTTGCCGATCGCCGCGGGCAGCCCGACCAACAGCGCCGCGACGCTGCGCGACTGGGGCATCGCGGCCGAACGGATCGCGCAGTTGCAGGCCACGAAGGCGATCTGAATTCGGCCACACAATCCCGCCACACCGATCGGCCACCCCAGAAGGATTCAGCGATGAAACTCGATTCGACCGTCTCCGCCGTCGTCACCGGCGCGGCCTCCGGCCTGGGCGCCGCCACCGCGCGCCGGCTCGCCTCCTTCGGCGTCAAGGTCGCGATATTCGACCTGAACGTCGAGCACGGCGAGGCGCTCGCCAAGGAGCTCGGCGGCGTGTTCTGCCGGGTCGACGTGAGCTCCGACGCGGAGGTCGACGCCGGCTTCGCGCGGGCCCGCGCCGCCCACGGCCAGGAGCGCGTGCTCGTCAACTGCGCCGGCGTCGGCGACGCGGTGAAAACGGCGAGCCGCGACAAGGTCACAGGCGAAGCGCGGCACTTCCCGCTCGCCAACTTCGACCGCATCATCCAGATCAACCTGGTCGGAAGCTTTCGCTGCATCGCCAAATCGGCCGCGGTGCCGTTCCCGAAGCGCCTGGGCGACCCGTCGGAGTTCGCCGCGCTGGCGGAGTTGATGATCACCAACGGCTACTTCAACGGCGAGAGCGTGCGCCTCGACGGCGCCATCCGGATGGCGCCGAGGTGAGTCCGACAAAGACTTGGACGCACGGAATTCGGTAGAGACTGCTTACACCTCGGCAGCGGCCTGCCGCGCGGCGCCATGGGCATCGTGCAGCGCGAGATCGGGCATGCGCGTGACCAGCCAGAGCGAGACCGTCGAGACCGCCGCGCTCAGCCACATCACCTTCTGGAACGCCAGGTCGCTCTCCGGTGCATGGCCACCGCGCGCGGCATCGAGCAGCCGGCCGAGGCCTTCGCCGTCGAGCGAGCCGACGCCCGCCGGCAGGTGGGCGCGCAACAGCAGCAGCACGATCGAGCTCAGCAACGCGATGCCGATCGCGCCGCCCAACTGGCGGAAGAACGACGTCAGCGCGGTCACCGTGCCGATCTGCGTCGTCGGCACCGACTGCTGCACCGTGACCAGCGTGGTGGGCATCTGCAGCCCCATGCCGAGCCCGAGCACGATCTGCGCGACCAGCGCCAGCGCGCCGGTCGGCGCCGCCCAGCCCATCGTCAACAACGCCAGCGGCACCAGTGCCACGCCCAGGCGCTGCTGCGGGCAGCACGCGCCCGGTGCGGCTCAGCCAGCGGCCGCTCATGAACGCGGCGAACGGGATCGCGAGCGTCAGCGGCAGCAGGCGCAGCGCCGCATCGGCCGCACTGAAGCCCGCACTCAACTGCAAGCGCAGCGGCACCAGCACCGACATCGAGATGAAGTTGAAGAAGCAGATGAACAGCAAGGCGCAGCAGGCGACGACGATGCGGTTCTTGAAGAGGCCCATCGGCACGATCGCATCCGGGTGGCGGCGCTGCTGCATCACAAAGACCACCAGCAGCGCGGCCGCGATGGCCCAGCCGATCAGGTTCCAGGAGTCGCTCCAGGCCGTGCCCTGGCCGACGCGTGTGATCGGCACCAGCAGCGCCGTCAGGCCGCTGAGCAGCAGCACCGCGCCGACGCCGTCGATGCGCGCCCGGCCCGGCACGACCCGCAGGTGCCTGAGCGAGCGGTGCACAAGGATCAGCGCGACGAGCGCCACCGGCAGGTTGATCCAGAAGATCCACGGCCACGAGAGGTACTCGGTCAGCACGCCGCCGACCACCGGCCCGAGCATGCTCGCCACCGCCCAGACGATGCTGATGTAGCTCTGGTAGCGGCCGCGCTCGCGCAGCGGCACGATGTCGGCAATGACCGACTGCGAAGTCGCGAGCAGCCCGCCGCCGCCCACGCCTTGCAGCACGCGCGCCAACACGAGTTGCGGCAGCGACTGCGCGAGCGCGCAGCCGACCGAGGCGATCAGGAAGATCGAAATCGCGCTCGTCATCACCCGCCGCCGGCCGACCAGGTCGCTCAGCCGGCCGTAGAGCGGCGTGACGACGGTGGCGGCGATCAGGTAGCCCGAGATCACCCAGGCCATCCACTCGAAGCCGCCGAGCTGGCGCGCGATCGTCGGCACCGCGACGCTGACGATGGTCTGGTCGAGTGCCGCGAGCAGGATGGTCATCATCACCGCGGCGATCGCGGCCTGGAACTGGCTCGGCGTGAGGGGTGGCGTGGGGTTCGGATTCAATTCGATGGGGGCGGGCGCGCCGGGATGCGGGCGCAGAGCATGCCTCAAATCGAGCGGATGCGTCTCGAACCTACCGAATCAGCGCCGACCTGCGCGCCAGGCCGCCCTGGTGCGATCATCGAGCGCCGCTGATTTTCGACAGGCTGCCCTGCCAAGTCATGAACCGTGGCCCTTCGAACAGGACGCCCCATGCCGCTGAACACCACCCGCTCGTGGAGCGACCCCCGACCTCGACGCCTGGCGCACCTCGGTGGCCCGCTTCATCGACAGCCAGATGCTGCCGCAGGACGAGGCGGCCCGGCAACGCGGCCACGTCGGCCACGCGCTCTGGCGCCATGCCGGCGAGCTGGGTTTCCTGTGCGCCGACATCCCCGAGCAGTACGGCGGCGGCGGGTGGCGATTTCCGCCACGAGGCGGTGTTCCACGAAGAGATGGCCCGCCGGGGTTTGACCGGCATGAGCACCTCGGTGCATTCCATCGTCGCCCACTACGTCCTCAACCACGGCACCGACGAACAACGCCAACGTTACCTGCCGCGCATGGCACGCGGCGAACTGGTCGGGGCGATCGCGATGACCGAGCCCGGCGCCGGTTCCGACCTGCAGGGCATCCGAACCCGGGCCGAGAAGGTCGGCGATGGCGAGCACTACCTCATCAACGGCAGCAAGACCTTCATCACCAACGGCTTTCTCGCCGGCGTGGTGCTCGTGGTCTGCAAGACCGACCCGAGCCAGGGCGCCCGCGGCACCTCGATCCTGATCGTCGAGACCGCCGATTGCCCCGGCTTCAAGGTCGGCCGGGTGCTCGACAAGATGGGCCTGAAGGCGCAGGACACCTCCGAACTGTTCTTCGACGACGTGCGCGTGCCGGCGGCCAATCTGCTGGGCGGCCATGAGGGCAAGGGCTTCTTCCAGTTGATGGGCGACCTGCCGTACGAGCGTCTCATCATCGGCCTCTCGGCCGTCGCCACCATGGAAGGCGCGTTCGACGCGACGCTCGCCTACGTGCGCGAGCGCAAGGCCTTCGGCAAGACGATCGCCGAGCAGCAGAACACCCAGTTCAAGCTCGCCGAGGTCGCGACCCAGATCATGGTCGGCCGCGCCTTCATCGACCGCTGCGTCGAGCAACTCGTCGCCGGCACGCTCGACACCGCGACCGCGTCGATGGCCAAGCTCTGGGGCTCGGAGACCCAGGGCAGGGTGCTCGACGAGCTGCTGCAGCTCCACGGCGGCTACGGTTTCATGAACGAGTACATGATCACCCGCATGTACGCCGATGCGCGGGTGCAGCGCATCTACGGCGGGCACCAGCGAGATCATGCGCGAGGGTGATCTCGCGGTCGTTGTGACCGCGCCGAGGGCAGCGTGACCACCGGCCCGCAACGCATCGTCTGCCTGACGGAGGAAACCACCGAGTGGTTGTACCTGCTCGGTCAAGAGCAGCGCATCGTCGGCATCTCGGGCTACACGGTCCGGCCGGCGCGGGCGCGGCAGGAGAAGCCGCGCATCTCGTCTTTTCTCGACGGCAAGATCGACCGCATCGTCGCGCTGCAACCGGACCTGGTGATCGGCTTTTCCGACATGCAGGCGGCGCTCGCCGACAAGCTGATTCGGGCCGGCCTCAACGTGCTGGTCACCAACCAGCGCAGCGTCGCCGAGGTGTTGGCGACGATGCGGCTCGTCGCCAACCTGGTCGGCGCCAGCGCGGCGGCCGAGACCTGGATTGCGAGCTGCCAACGACGCTGGGCCGAGATCGCCGTCGAGGCAGCGACCTGGCCGAGGCCGCCCCGCGTCTATTTCGAGGAATGGGACGAGCCGATGATCAGCGCCATCCGCTGGGTCTCGGAGCTGATCGGCATGGCCGGCGGCGACGACGTGTTCGCGGAGCTGGGCCGCCAGAGCCTGGGCCGTGACCGCGTCATCGCCGATGCGATGGAGCCGGTGCGCCGCGCCCCGGAGGTGATCGTTGGGTCGTGGTGCGGGAAAAAATTCCGGCCCGAGCGCGTCGCCGCGCGCAGCGGCTGGCAGGCCATTCCCGCCGGTGCGCGACGGGCGGCTGCACGAGATCAAGTCGTGCGACATCCTGCAGCCCGGGCCGGCGGCATTGACGGATGGGCTGGAGCAGCTTTTCCGCGTGTTCGCAGCCTGGGCCGCGGCGCAGCCGGCAGCCGTTCGCTGAGCGACGGACGAGCGACGGACGAGCGCGACCCGTCGACCCGTCCTCCGCGAGCCTGCCATGGTAGCGGGTCGGTAAATTGTGCTTGATTTCGCGAGTCGCCTGCCGACAACCTGCCATCAGGTCTCGAAAGCAGCAGATGTTCGCAAATTTCAAGATCGGCTCGCGCTTGGCACTGGGCTTTGGTTCGCTCTTGCTGCTGCTTTGCGCCGTCGCCGGCATCGGCGCCTACCAGACCTCACGCGTCAATGACCGCGTGCTGGACCTGTCCCAGAAACTGGTTGACCAGCGTCAGGCTCCTGGGCGACGTTCGTGCCTACACCAATGGCGTCCGGCGGGCGTCGCTGCGCCATGTGCTTGAAACAGGGGCGGCCGGCAAGGCAACGCAGGCGGCGTCCCACGACGAAATCGTCGACAAGAAGCTGCCGGCCACGCTGGCGGCGTATGAAAAGACCGTCACGTCGACAGAAGAATCCAGGCTATACGAACAGATCAAGACGCTGTGGGCCCTCTACCTGGAAGAAGACAAGAAGCAGCTCGCCTTGTCGACCGCGGGCCCTGCCAATTTCGAGGCCGCTCGCCAATTGAGCGTCGGCAGCGCAGCGACGGCATTTTCCAAGGTACTGAAAGTCATCGAGGACGACGTGGAACTCAACGTCGTGGGGGGGCGATGCCAGCAGCGAAGCGGCAGAGGCCCTGTACCGATCGATCTTGTGGCTCGACGCGGCTGCCGTCGTCGTCGCCGTGATCGTCGGCATCGGGCTCGGCGTCGTCATCACACGCTCCGTCACCCGGCCTGTCCAGCAGGCGGTTCGGTTGGCGGCGAACGTTACCAATGGCGACCTGACTTCGATCGTCGAGGTGCATGGGCAAGGACGAAACCGCGCAACTGCTGCGCACCCCTGGACGGCATGCAGTCCAGGCTCGGCCAGATCGTGGCCTGCGTGCGCACCAACTCCGAAAGCGTGGCCACCCCCAGCGCGCAGATCGCCCAGGGCAATGAGAACCTGAGCCAGCGTACCGAAGAACAGGCCAGCGCCTTGCAGCAGACGGCCGCCACCATGGCCGAACTCGGCACCACCACCCGCCACAATGCCGACAACGCCAAGCAGGCGAACCTGCTGGCGGAAGACGCATCGGCCATCGCGGCGCAAGGCGGGCGAGGTGGTGGGCAGGGTGGTCGCCACCATGCAGGACATCAGCGACAGCAGCCGCAAGATCGGCGACATCATCGGCGTCATCGACGGCATCGCGTTCCAGACCAACATCCTGGCCCTCAATGCGGCGGTCGAAGCGGCCCGTGCCGGTGAGCAGGGGTCGCGGGTTCGCGGTCGTGGCGTCGGAGGTGCGCAGCCTCGCGCAGCGCAGCGCCGACGCGGCCAAGGAGATCAAGACCCTGATCGGCGCCAGTGTCGAGCGGGTGGAAGAGGGCACGGCGTTGGGTGGATCAAGCCGGCAAGACCATGGGCGAGATCGTCGGTTCCATCCGGCGTGGTGAGTGACATCGTGGCCGAGATCACCTCGGCAAGCGTCGAGCAGAGTTCGGGCATCTCGCAGGTGGGCGATGCGGTCAGCCAGATGGACCAAGGCGACGCAGCAGAACGCCGCACTGGTGGAAGAGAGCGCAGCCGCGGCCGAAAGCCTGAAGGATCAGGCACTGCAGCTGGTGCAGGCGGTGGCGGTGTTCAAGCTGACGCGGGCGTAGGGGGTGATCCCGAGCTTCACCCCTGTGGGCGGCTGACACACCGGGTTGCCAAGCGGCGCGGCACGGACGGCACGAGATCAGGTCAGCAGCTTGGCGATGCCGAAGTCGAGCAGCTTCACCTGCGCATCGGCGGTGACCAGCACATTGCCCGGCTTCAGGTCGCGGGTGCACGACCAGCTTCGCATGCGCATGCGCCACCGGCGACGCGCAAGACGGGCGCCACCATCTGTCCCTCGGAAGTGGCGCGCGCGCTGGTGTCGGGCGCCGATGGCTGGCGCGCACTGATGCCCCAGGTCAGGCAGGTGGCACACGGCTTGGCGCAGAACGGTCGACTGCAGGTGACACGCGGCGGCACGCCGGTGGAAGCCACGAGCCCGGGCGGCCCCATCCGCCTGGGCCGCCCTGCACCGAGATGACCATGGAACCGCTGCTTCTCGGCCGATCCGGTTGGTCCGGTATTTGCTGACTATCCTCTCCTCTTGCGCATGCCGATGGGCGTGCAGGCTTCTCAACGCAGACGAGGTGATTCGTGGCAAAGATTCCAGCCGGTGTCGGCCCCCGATTCCCGCAGGTGGTGGTGCTCTTCGGCGCCACCGGTGACCTGGCGCGGCGCAAGCTGCTTTCGGGCCTCTTCCATCTGTCGAGCGTCGGTTTCATTCCCGGCTGCCGGGTCATCGGCGTCTCGCTCGACGACATCGACCTCGACACCTTTCGCAAACTGACCCGCAGTGCACTCGATGAATTCTCGGCCCGCAAGGTGACCGAGGCCGAGTGGACGGCGTTCGCGCAGATCCTCGACTACGTGCCGCTTTCCGCCGGCCCCGCGGCGCTGCAGGCCGCGGTCGAGCGCGCCGAACAGACCTTCGGACGCGAATGCCGGCGGCTGCACTACCTGAGCGTGCCGCCGAGCGCGGCGCTCTCGGCGGTGCGCATGCTCGGCGAGGCCCACCTCGTCGAACGCTCGCGCATCGTGATGGAAAAGCCTTTCGGCGTCGACCTGGCGAGCGCGGTGTCGCTGAACGCCAAGCTGCATGAGGTGTTCGCCGAAGAACAGATCTTTCGCATCGACCACTTCCTCGGCAAGGAGCCGGCGCAGAACATCCTCGCCTTCCGCTTCGCCAACGGCCTGTTCGAGCCGAGCCCGCTCCCGCCCGTTTGCAGCCGATCTTTTCTGCCGCGCAGGCTCCTAGAGCGGCGTGACGACGGTGGCGGCGATCAGGTAGCCCGAGATCACCCAGGCCATCCACTCGAAGCCGCCAAGCTGGCGAGCGATCGGCGGCACCGCGACGCTGACGATGGTCTGGTCGAGTGCCCCCAGCAGGATGGTCACATCACCGCGGCGATCGCGGCGGAACTGGGCTCGGCGTGAGGGAGGGTGTCAAGGGGTGTCGCAAGAAGGGGCGTGGGGTGCAGGTTCGGGTTCAAGTTCGATCGGGGGCCAGGCGCGCCGGGCACGGCGGGTGCAGTGCATGCCTCAAATCGAGCGGGCGCGTCTCGACCCCTGCCGTATCACCGCCAGCCTGCGTACACGCCGCGTCGGGGCCCTGCGGCTTCACGCCGCTGTCTTTACAACCGAACGCTTTACTTTGTATTGCAAAAATATGTCGTGTCAACTTATTGACACATTGGTATTAAGACAAGTTTTAATACCACTAAGGGCGGTGGGCTGGCAGTGGTGCAAGCCGTCGGGGCCACTCGGGTCCGACGTTCCACCGTACTTGGCATGTGCCGCATGACGGCGCTGCGTTTGTCGTCATCAATCGCGTGGAGTCCATCCGACCATGAAGCACCGTCAACACCGTCTCTCGATCCTCATCCAGGCCTCGTTTGCCTCCTCCACGGTCGCCTGCGTCGGCACCGCCCTGGCCCAGGAGGTGCGTGCGCCGCAGGCAGCGGCATCTGCCGCTTCTGCCGCTTCCGCCGCCTCCGGTGGGGTGGCCAATCTGAACAAGGTGACCGTCACCGGTTTTCGTGCCAGTCTGCAGCGGGCACTCGACGTGAAGCGCAATTCCAACGCGATCGTCGATGCGATCAGTGCCGAAGACATCGGCAAGTTCCCCGACACGAACGCGGCCGAATCCCTATCGCACCTGCCGGGCATCTCGGTGGACCGGCAGTTCGGCGAAGGCGAGAAGGTCAGCATCAACGGCACCGACCCGGCGCTGAACCGCGTGTTGGTCAACGGCCAGACGATTGCAACCGGCGACTGGGGCGGTTATCCGCTCGACAACAGCGACCGCACTTTCAACTACACCTTGCTGTCGCCGGAAATCATCGGCTTGATGGAGGTCTACAAGTCGCCGGAAGCGCGCATCGATGAAGGCAGCATCGGCGGCACGGTGATCGTGCACACGCGCAACCCGCTCGACCTGCCGAAGAACACGGTGCGTGGCTCGCTCGGGTACAACTACAACGATCGTTCCAGGCAGGGAGCCCCGCGGCTGTCGTTGCTAGGCAGCTGGAAGAACGACGACTCGACGTTCGGGCGCCATCGCCTCGTACACCCACGACAAGGAGTATCTGTCGCGCGCCGGCATCCAGACCTTCTACTACACCGGCGCGGATGGCATCGGCACCAAAAACCCGGTGACGGTGACCGGCGGAACGACGGCCGACCTGAATGCGAACACTCGGCTGCCGTAGCAGTGACTATTTCCAGCAGGAACGCAAGCGGGACGGGCTTCAAGGCGCCCTTCAATGGAGGCCGAACAGCAACAACGAGCTGAGTCTGACGGGCGTCTACATCCGCGGCCAGTACAACAATTACAGCGAAGACCGGTATGCCTGTCCGGGGTGCAGCAAAGGCCAGATCACCGAAGTCGGAATCCAGAACGGCCTGGTGACTTCCGGCACCGTCGCCGGCACGGACACCAGTCCGGCCTATGCGCAACTCGACACGAACTATCGCGAAACCCAGGTCAAGACGAGCAGCCTGAACCTGAAGCACGACTTCACGATGGACGGCTGGAAGTTGACCTCGACGGTCGGCACCACCCGGGCCAGCGGCGGCAAGAACCCGGAGTACCTGCAGAAGTTTTTGCTGAAGACCGGCGGCTACAAGTTCAACTATGGCTCGGGGAGTTCCAGCGTCGTCTATGACAACGCGTCGGCCTCCAACTGGTGGTTGCCGGGCGCGGCAGGGCTCTCCGCCGGTGGCACGACCATCCCCGGCGATCCGACGCTCGACGGCAAATACCAGGCCGGTGGCTTCGAAGTCTCGACGACCTCCGACAAGGAGCATTACCTGCAATTCGATGTGAAGAAAGAGGTCGAGTGGGGACCGGTGAACCAGGTCATCGTCGGCGTCAAGTACATCGATCACGACAACTCGACCTACGCCTACGGCAACCGCATCAACACCACCAGCGACCTCTATCTGACGCAGTTCGGGAACGGCACGACGCCCAGCAACCTGTTCGACGGATTGGGTGCCAGCGGCGATCTGGTCAACTGGACCACGGCCAACCTGCAATCGGTGCTCGACTATCTGAAGAGCCAGCCGCAGGGCGCCACGTTTTTGAAAACCGGGCAGACCTTCGACGTGCGGGAAAAGACGCAGGACGCCTTTGCGCAATTCAACTACGACCTCGGATCGGTGCGGGGTAACTTCGGCGTGCGGCTCGTGCACACCAGAGACGATTCGAGCTACTACATGTCGGCCGACGGCTCGTCCGCCCAATGGACCACCACCTCGACCGCTTACACCAAAGCGCTTCCGAGCTTCAACCTCGCCTACGACTTCGCCCCGGACAAGGTGGCCCGCTTCTCCGTCGCCAAGGTGATTGCGCGTGCGCGGTACGCGGACCTTGCCGGACAAACGAGCCTGGATTCGACGACGCATACCGGCACCGGTGGCAACCCGGAATTGAAGCCCTATGAGGCGACGAACGTGGACTTGGCGACCGAGTGGTATTACATGCCGAACAGCCTGCTCGGTGCCGAGTTCTTCTATCGCAACATCAGCAATTACGTCGTCAGCAACGTGGCGGAGGTGTCCTATCCGAGCCTGAGTTCGGTGCCCTATCTGGTCACGACGCCGGTGAATGCGCGCGGGGCCCAGGTGAAAGGCCTGTCCTTGCTGTTCCAGCAGGCGCTGCCGTGGGGGTTCGGGATCCAGTCGAACTGGACCTACACGAATTCGCACACCGCGCCTGACCTTCAGCTGCCGTTCTCCTCCAAGCACACGGTCAGCGTCATCCCGTACTTCGAGTCGGGTCCATTCAGCGCCCGTTTCGCCT
>CAMQQG010000436.1:0-31696 GCA_947034895.1 Rhytidiadelphus loreus | reverse complement strand
AATCATACGACAATTTGGATCTAGTGCTGCCACCTTTTGCTGAAATTATAGCTTGTATTCAATTGGGCATGTTTGAAATGAGCTTTTGCAATTGTTGTAGATATACTTGATCACATTCCACTTGATTTTTTGCTATCATTTCTTACAATAGGGTCAAGCTAGCTTACAAATTATTCTTCCCAAACACATAGATTTAACAAAAAAATCCATAAAATTTAAGATGCTCTTAAATGCTAAAAAATGAACAAATTTTGAAACCACAAATTGCCTTGGAATCACAATGAAGTATAATTCAACATCATAACAAGTTCAAAATGGATAATTCAAAATCATACAACAATTTGAATTTCTTCTATACATTGTCTACCATTTCATAGAAAAACTTTGAATGATAGTCAAAGATTTGTTGCAATAGGGTGAAGAACAAGCAAGAAATTATGATACAAGCAATTCAAGAGGGATGGGATCAAGTGTCTCTATAGCAAGTGGTATGGGATCTAATTGTAATTTTAGCAATTAGCGGCAACACTAGATAGTAGATAATATATTCAAAACATCAAACTCTTTGTACAATTTTCAATTACATATGTGTACATTTGTAATGATGATGAAGTAGACTTCAATGTGATTCCAATACAATATTACAATTCAAAATTCCATTCATATTTTAGTGCACACGGGCCTCCTGAAGTTCACCTAAGTAATCTCAAGTAAAATCGTTAAGATCCAAAAATTCGTAAGATTATTGAACTCAATTGTGCAACCTCTATTCATGAGAGTCTAAGGTCACTTTTAGGTACACCTATTTCAACACTTTGAAAATTCACAATTCATTCATATGGTGTCTAAAAAATACATAAAAAACAAATCTAAAAATAATCCTCTTTGGATTTTTAACAACATTGCTTAGTCAAAATCATGTACTTGTAGTTACCTTAAGTGGTCAACCATATTGGATGTGTTTGCTTATATGAGGTCCTTATCATCATCAAAGGAACTATGGTTGTGATATTAAAGAAAAAAAAAGGTGATATTAAAGACATGTGAATGCTAGCCTAAATGTTTTTGGTGTTTTTTCACCAAATATTATTCTATTCCTTGGACCAATGACAAGTTTAAAGAAAATTCAAGTTTTTTTGTGGAGCAACTTTTCATCAATTCCATCTGTTCTTGGACTTAGATTTTGCCAAATCTTTCTTATTATAGTAAATTGTGTAACTCAAATGAATCAATAGGGATTTTTCCATGTGGCAATCAACTATAGGATGAATAAAGTTAAAAATATGAAAATAGGCTTTCTCATCCTATAGTTGATCGCCACATGGAAAAATCCCAAAATATGTGCAACATCAACGATGACCGTCAACGATGATCCACATCCAACTAACAGATGATTATCATCCAGAGAGACTCGTCGTCTTCCTGCCCGTGCTTCTCCGAGAGAGAGACACAAGCCCTGATTGCGAAGCAGGCCGTGAGATCGGGACCTGGCCAAGGAGATCATTGAGAATTTTTCCTAGGGTTTCTGGATCGCAAGCCATTTGCTGGTATACTATGCGAAACTTTGAGGAGCTGGTGGATTGTATTTTTCAGTGGTTCGAAGGATTGAGTTCTGCGCGGGAGTAGACAGAGAGGTTGTCCTGGCGCACTGTGGCGAACCGGGATCCCGAGGGTGGATCCCATGGTCTAGTGGTGTTACAGTCGAAGTGAAGTGACGGCACAAGAGAAGAAACGGATGAGATGGCGACCAAGGAGCAGGACGAGAAATCCAAGAGACTGCGGGAGCTTCTGAGCAGCTTCTATGGCTCCGGCTCGCCCGAATCCGAGTCGCTTCTGGTCCGTCGCGACACTATGCAAGGCATTAACCTCCCGAATTTTGACTCCGATCACTACATTGCATCGCTTGTGCGTTCTCTCGATCCCTCTTGTTGCCGTAGGACTGCTTTCTTGGTCATAGATTGTTTTCATTTGGATTAAGGAGCTGCCAATGCATTGGAGAAGTTCCATGAATTTGTATAGTGGATACAAATCGCAATCTCTTAATTCAAGGGTCGTAACCCTCGCATTTCGATTTCATTGTTCATTTCTCCACTCAAAAATGACCTACCATCGTGCTCACAGCTGCGCAAGACACCGGTGGATCGCTTGCTGCAACGCCATGTGGAAATGGCAGCTGAGATAAAGAATCTGGACAGTGACATGCAAATGTTGGTGTATGAAAACTACAACAAGTTCATAAGTGCAACTGATACCATTCGACGGTACTTCTAATCTCATTCACCCTCTGGGAATTTTTGCAAACTCCGTTCACTCCACCGCCTTTTTTCTCTAACCTGATCATGAGTTGTGGACATGGTGTTGTCGGTCAATGCAGTATGAAGGAAAACGTTTCTGGCATGGAGTCTAACATGGATCATCTTCTCACCACGGTAACACTGAAACCACACTGTTTATTCAGTTAGTGTACGAGATGCGAGTTTTGTAACTTTTGAGATTAAGCTAGTTTCAGGTCTTGGCTCTTCATGAATGCAAAAGAGTGCGCACATGTCACATTTCGAAGTTTAAGGTAGGTACTTCCATGGTGTCCTGAAATCCACAAGCCTATTGTTCACAGATGTACCAAACACTTGGCATCTTGTTTGTCGTTTCTTAACAATTTCACCCCGATTGAGCAGGTCACCGTTGTACGGGGGAAAAGTGATGGAATCAATGCCTCCTTGTGTGAACGCCGTGAACGAATCGAGGAACTCAACGGCACTCGAAGTCTTCTGCGAAAAGTCCAGGTGCATTTTCAACATTCACTAGTTTGTAGATATATGATTGTAAAACTCAAAAAGAGCATCTAGTACCTAGGCAAGGTTTTCAAGATACTTTCATTTTTGATATTGACCTGGCCTTCAAGGGTCTGGACATATTTCTAGCACAACTTGGCAAGTGTTTTAATGGAGTGAACTATGAAGACCTAACTTGAGTCAATGCAACTGATTTTGTGTTGCTCCATGTAACACCTGTAACTTACAGAGCTGATATCAAGTGCGAGGGAATGCGTGTTTGGTTGTCTGAATTAGATGTGTAATTGTTGTCTCGGGAATTAAAATTGGATTTCCCCATTCTGAGGGTACCTCTATATTGATTATCGTGCAAATGAAGGTGTAGTAGCTTGTTTTCTTGGTCTGGAATGACTTTTATCTCTTTGAAGAGACGCACATGATTAACAAGTGCTGTGGTAGTACTTAGTTTGAGCAATTTTCACGTGGAATATGCAGTTTATATTTGATCTGCCACAGCGTCTTCGCAAGTCCATGATTTCTGAGAATTATGCTGCAGCTGTGAAGTATTATCAAGGGGCTCTACCGATCCTGAAGGTACTTCTATTTCTCTGCATGCAAAAGCTTTATCCAGATTGTTAATTGATGTTTCTATTGGTGCTGATAATTAGAGAATAATTGTGCTTATGTTTTGGTAAAGTTTGAACATATGTGTTTTCTTTCTTGATATAGTTCTGGAATCTGTTGCTAGAGCAGGTATATGGTCAATCGTCTTTTCGGACATGCAAGGACGAATCGGATGCAATCATAAGCACCCTCATCAAACGCCTTCAAGTACACACAACCTCCATATTTGTTTCGTTCTTGCTAGTTTAATTCTTCATTTCACAGCCTTTTCTGGTTGAAGATATGAGCTGTCCTGAATTTTGTCTTGTTCTTTAAATCTTTCATTCTTTTTAACTTTTTTTTCTTATTGTCTATCTTGAATTATATCTTCTGCTAATAGCGAGTGTCATTGACCCTCTGTTTGCAGGCGCAGGTGATGAATCGTTCGGTTTCACTGCCAGCTCGAGCTCAAGCAGTTTCACTTCTCCAGCAACTCAACCATCCGGTTCAAACCTCGTGCTTTCCTGAGATACATGATGTGAAACATACTACTTTTGGTTTCGTTTTATTTCACGTTACCTCTTTTTAGTGTTTGTGAAGTTGCTCCTCTCTTTTCTGGCTGTAGGGATGAATTAGAGTGTCATGCCAATTTGAGACTGTCCGACTTCTAACGCACTCAAGGCAGGGAGTTATGTTCACCTTTTCACAGAGTTGACATTCTTGGGTTCAGGTGGATACAATGATGGACACCTTTCTGTCACGTCATGGTGAGGACGAAGTTAACGCGAAGTTAGATCTAACCGAACGGCGTGCTTCTCGCCATGGTCTGAAGGCACTGGAGACTTCAGCTTCACGAAGAGATTTGCTCGAGGAAGACGAGAAGGTACTGCGGCCTTCAACGCAGATTTTACTTGAGCAATATCTCGATGTCTCGATTTTCAGACTAGCATTGCACTAACTACTGTCTGCAAGCTTAATTCTTGTGTTCTTTAACATGTCCTCTGTCTTTACCAGGATTTCATACAAGAATTCTTAGAGAAAGCAGTCACATTTCGAGAGCTATTTCCGAATGGTGAAGAGCGTCTTCAGAAGGCTGCAACCGAATTCTTTGATGAGTATGACTTTTAAATTTCCACATGTCTACTTATTTCTGCATCATGCGTATAAGTACTGCTGCCTGTCAGTATTGAAACATTGTCGTTCCACCTTGAGATCCCTATGCTTCTCGTTTCACAAGCATCCACAGTTGATATTTTCTTTGTCGGTTGATTTCCTGTAGTTACTTCGAGACTGTCCAGCTTTCATTGCAGCCTGAGAACGGACATACGTCAGCAGCAGAGCTGAATGCTTCTTTCCGTGAGTTTCTACCTTGATTTATCGTTTTTCTTTCATTTCTAAAAACCCTGCACGTGTTTCAGCCAACTTAGTTATGTCATTCCCAAGTTCGTTTCTGTTTACGGGGTGAAGTATAAGCGCAGGATAACCACATTCCAGTCAATTTTGATCACTTTTGTGCATGCAGGGCAACTGTCAGTGGATGTTACAAGGATGAATGAATTAGTTCCAGAGGCAAATCTTCCAGGACGTGCTTCTGAGGTACACTCCATATGCATCTTCATCTCAAGTTTACACAATTTGTCATAGAACTAAAAGGTGTCTTTCTTCCATATCTGATCACCATTTCAGTATCACAGTGGCTCCAGTTTGGAAATAGCTCAAACAACAGATTCAGTCTTTCAAGTGAAAGTCTTCCGGCCTCTTAATATCTGATTCTTGTCCAACTCTTAGGCCGTGGAGAATGCTGTGCGCAAGCATGTGTCGAATCAGTTTCAGAGCCTTTACAGTCGCATTAAAGGTACGTTTGTTTTATGCATGTTGTCAACAAGATTTTTTGTAAAATGTATTTTACTGCCTTAACAGTTTGGGAAATGTATTGTTTTATGTTTGTAGTGCCGGTCATTCTCTTTTGGACTAAATATTGCCAGTTCTCCACAAATTTTTTGGTCCACCTGCAAACATAAAGGAAATTGGAAGAAAATGCTTTTGCCTAGCCAGATTTCAATGAAAATTTGTAGTAAATCACAAGAAATAGTATGTAGCTGCCATAATATCAAATATGTTCTGCAACATTGAATTCGCTAGAATATTGAATTGGTAACATCGACCAATTCTTGGAACCCACCCCCCGGCGAAAATAAAAAATGAAAAGAAATGCTGGTGCCGGTCATATTGGGTCAGAATACCTCGCTTGAGGCGTGAGATATCTCTTCGCAATTCTTGCTTTGTTTGGGGGATCATTCCAACCCATCAACCATCATCTTAGATGGAACCTTATGATTTTTTGAGTGTTTCTGCCTTACTGCTTGTTTTGGAGGAATTATCTACCCAGCTAGTTTGGGGTCTACCTAGTAGGCACAGTATAACTTGCTTCAAAAAATTTACATTTTTCCAAATATTTCTGGAATTGCTGATGATGTAGTACTCTGCGGTTGTGATTGCAGCCTGTCTGACCGTAGTGGATCATTCAAGGAACCCAGATTCCAAGCAGACTCCAAAGACTCTCAAATCTCTCCTCGAGATTGCACAGAGAACAACTACCGATGGCAGCCTTGAAGTCTTACAGGCATGAAATCCCACCCCATTTTTTCCACATGTTCAAACAAGAAAATTCAAGAGAAGTTTCTATCTTTTTCTCATACTCCTTTTTACATGTCCTCGTTCTAATTGTTTAATCATGAAATGTGCACATCTTGCAGGACCTGAAGGAACTCCTGGACAACAGCAAATTGTATTTGCTTCGATGGGCAGATGAATATACTGACCTAGTTCAAGGAGGCTTCCAGGAGCTTTTCACCAACCTTGTTGATCACTTTCTTTTTCTGTGTGTACGGTCCGTTGAAACTTCATCATCTTCAGACAAGTTACAATCTCCGCAGACAGTGACTCCAAGCTTGATTCTTCTGGTGTCCCTCCTTTCAGTGTACATTTATCAAACTGCTGTTCCAAGAATTACTGAGGTTAGCACTTTGTGCAGTCATTATTTTGTGGATTTTGCAGCAATCTGTACTTCACAGTCATCTAGAATTCTGTGAAATATGGATCTTTGAAGTCATGTCATTATTGGTGTGGCATTTTATGAAGACCTCTGACTGGAACAATAATCACAAGTATCCTGTTTGATTACTCTGCAGTTGGTAGGGACTTGGTTTCCTGGTGGGGGTGCCATGGGATCTGAGGGACGCCCAGCATTCGTTCCTTCTGAGATTTGTCGTTTTCTCATTACTACTGGAGAGAGACTGCTTCAACAGGTTATCCTTCTCTTTCTATGCTAAAATTGTTTCTGTGAGAATGCAGACCCTTGGACGTTGTTAATTTATGTACGGATGTTTTTTTCTTTTTTCTTTTTAAAGTAGAGTTTAGAGTTTGTTGATGAGTTGATTGGTTTGATTTGGTGGCAGTACGTTGACATTCAAGCTCGCAAATTGTCTGTCATAGTACGGAAGGCTGTGGATACTCCCAACTGGCTGAAGGTAAGTCGTCAGTTCTGACTTGGAATCTCCTGTAGTCTTAGCACTTCATTTGTTGGTATGCAAGGATCTATTACATCTTGATTGTTTCTTGTTAAACCATTCAATTTTAGTAAGTTAAAGATAGTTATGCTTTATGTTGTGGAACTCGCAGTACAAGGAGCCAAGAGACGTTCGTATGTTTGCCGACTTACTTTTGCAAGAGGTAAGTCTCGCATCACTCTTTTTCTGCCATCATAATTGACTTACAGGGACAGCATTTGAGTGAGGCGGTTCAGGAGACTTTGTGGGCACTTCGCGAGTCTTGTGAGAATTTATTACTAGGCTATCCCTTGGAACTACATGCGATCATTTTCATTATATTCTCTGAAAGACAGCTTGAATTACTCGTGTCAGTTATTGTTGTGGTGCCAAGTAGGATCCTTGTGACTTCTAAGAGTTCCATTGCTTAGTTGGATTCTACAAGGCTGAAAAGTTCCAACAGTGTTTTAAGAATATTATCAGCTGATGATATATTCTATATACAACCTAGGGAGACTGTGTGCTTGTACTTCGTGATGGGATCACTGCCCTGCACTGAGGGTCTGCAGGCTGGCTTTTAGTGTATCTATGAAGTCTAATATTTTCTGCTGGTTGTAGGTAGAGAGACTTCAAGCTGAGGTACAGCAATTACTCCCTCCAGGACCTCCCCGTACCCACCGGCGCTCTGACAGTTCTGGCAGCATTGGGTCATCTCGAAGTGTCTCATTGAGAGAGGATGGCCATCGCGTTGTTTCCAGTCGTGCCAACGCTCGAAGTCAGTTACTGGAAAGAGATGTGGCGAGGCTGTTTACAGAGAAAGTGGAGATTTTCACAAAACTTGAGTATAACCAGGTTCGTCTTTTAAGATCAATGTCATAGTCTTTATGTACACAGCACCTTTTTTTTTTTCTTTTTTTCTTTTTTTTTTTTCTTACAGCACCTTTTTTATTCTGGAATGGGAGTTCTGTCTAACCTGAGATGTCTCCTGACCAATCCCGCACATTTCTTTCAGAGCACATGCTACTGGCCCCTATCTATGCTTACTGCCAACAATGGCACTGGGCATATTTGTCGATATGATCATTGGAATAATTTTGAGGAATGAAACTCTTGTGAAGTTGCCACATAGATGCAAAATTTAATGATTTGTTACTTTGTGCAGCCATGGGTGGTATCAACAGTCGTGAAAATGACGCTGAAAACCTTCGAAGAGTGTGTACGTCTCCAAACTTTCAACCGGGGCGGCTATCAGCAGATCCAATTGGATTGTCACTATCTGAGAGAACCGTTGCAGAATGTGGTCGACAATGGGACAGTAGTTGAAATCATGTTAGATGAAGTAAGTGACCCAACTACCTAATACTAGTCCTGCAATTGGGTACTCATGTTGACAACTAGGGGCAAGCTTAAAATTTTCTGTTAGAAATTATAACTCAGCCACTATAATCTCGAAAGTAATCGATTTGTTAAAGTTATCCTTTAATAGGGGTGGTGACCCTATTTCGCTGAAAAAGTACGAGTGAACATAATGAATGCCACGAATAGGTTTCGGCAAGCCTTGTGGGTGGGTTCAATCACTAATCGGAAATAATGTTGAATGTAAGAAAAACTATTGTTTCTGATTGCAGGTTAGTTCAGCGGCATCAGAGCGATGCCAGGACCCAGTGCCACTAGAGACATCAATCTTAGATCGACTCGTGCAGATGAAGAAAGCCAAGATGGAATCCGCTAAAGAAGGGCCGCCTGTACAGACTGGTTCAGAAGTGCAACTTCTGTAGCTCACTTTTCACCTCCATTCATTCCTGCCACCGGCTTCTAGCCTTTGATGTACTCTGTTGCAGACTTGAGGCAGAGTGGCCTAGTTTCGCCAGGTTGCTGGCTATTTGGTTGGCATTCAAGAATGGGTCGTGTTTCATTGTACCCAACGACGCGCTTTCTTCTGCCATGCTGGATGAAATTTTATGGACTCGAGTACATAGATGGGCGATCCCTCGTGACAACCGTAGTCATCTTCGAACTAACGGGGTCAGGGTCGATGTTGTGATGGTGCAAATCTGATTCGCCTGCTTATCTCTGACTCATCTGTTGGATGAGGGATACAGTCACGAGGTAAACTCGCTGTTGAAATGAGGGCAAAGTTTTGGTAGACACCTCTAAAGGAGGTTTTTCATTCTGTCGCTGGCGGTGTATGCCACGTGTGATGAGTATTACACCTGTTTATTTATTGCCAAATGGCCTGGATCCTTCATTCTGATGGAGCTTTGATGCAAAACTTTGTTGCTGTGCTTTGTAGGTGCTTGGACTCTAATGTGCAGAATAATACTATTTGCGGTATGGTATGGTACGCATTTTTAAAATATGTAGGAGTGTGATTTTTGCAACATCATTATAGATCTAGGGTGAGATCATATTGGATACAAGAGCCAAATTTAATGACAGGTTTTGTCTTTTAAACTTATATGAAGCATGAACAGTGACTCAACCAAAATTAGCAAAGAAAGTCAAATCATTATTGCCTCTATTAACTTCTCAGGCACGATCCATTATAGACCAGTACAACAATACCTTGACTTCTGAACTCACAAAAGTTGTGTATCAATTTTTTTCTCAATCCAAGATACTTAAATTTTTGTGATGCAAGCTTGTCTATAGGCATAATTACGGCTCATGGTAGGTATTAGTGGGATTCAACGCTTCTCCTCACTCACTTTCTAGCTCACTGACTTTTGCATTTAACCATGGAGTGCTCTGATGCCCAATTTTTGGATGATGTAGAGATTCAAAATTAGACTTCTTTCTCATTATAGCTTGGATGAAAGTCATCATAATTTTTAGAGATACTTTATGAAGTTGTGGTCCTATCCAAGGGTTGGATTTGGTATTACTAGAGAGCATAATTTTCTAATATTACAAATGTGGAAGTATGTGAAGTGGTTGACTTGTGCTAACTCTAATTCAAACTTGGAATTGCAAAAATGAGGTCATACATTCATAGATCACAAAAATTCCAAAAATTCCAAAAATTCCAAATTCCAAATTCCAAATTCCAAATTCCAAAAATTCCATGTCAAAAGAACCTCATTTCAAATCCTTTTCAACAAAATTTACCTCAAAAATGATACTCCGGAGTAATATTTTGCTTGTAATATAATTTCGAAGGAAGTTTGAATTTTTCCTTTCAAAATTTATAGAAAAATATTGGTGATAGCATTGGTGAATCTAACCGTATGGATAGAATCTAAAACTAAAACTCTACAACTTTTGTTTGCATCTCAATTCCAAAATATTCTTCCAAATAGGACTTTATGATGATTTTTCCAAAATTGTCAATTTTGGAGATGAGTCTAGACACTTAGGGGTTCAACAAGTAATTCCATTTGTATATTCTACTTTGATCATGTAGAATTGGAGGGTTGCATATGTATTGCCTGTGGTGTCCCAATTGTGAAGGAAGTGGTTAAATATTGTCTAACTCATAGATAATGTTCTGTGCCACATAAATACTATGGTGGTTGGATTGAAGGCAATCTATGCAAATTCCTTCATGAAGTTTCCTAGATCATAGACTAGATTGTAGTGCGGACCTCCATGATGCAATCTACTATGAAAATTGTTGCCAGAATTCCTATTTTGCGGGTCTAAAGTCCCCTACAATGTCCTAGGTCAAGATCACTGCAAGAAGATAGAGATTTCTTGGGGGAGTTCCTTTCACACGGTCCGACAATGTTTTTCCTCAAAGTTCTCTGAGAGTAGCTATTCTCCAATCTAGTAGAGTCACATCCTTCAGCATAGACACGACCCTTCTCATTAACAACTCTTTGGAGAAGAGTATTCATAATGAGAAGGGGAATGCCATATTCTTCAACACTTAGAGTCATGCACAATGGAGTAGGAATTTTGAAAACGTAGGAGTTAAATGTTGTATAATTTGTATTTGAATTAAAAATAGAAAATGGATGTTTAAATATTCAATAGGGAAAAACATATGTTTTTCTAAAACTCAATTGTATTGTGCCCTATCTTACTCACATAGTAGCTTTGGCACTTTTTGCCTATTAATTAATTACAAATTGCTATAAGATAATGCACAATAGAATATTTTTTAAATCAAAAAAATTCCTTAAAAATAAATTATTACATGAGAATTCATCCCAAGTAGCTATTATAAGTTTATTGATGTATGTTTATTTCTTTATCTAAAATGGATCAAAGTGATGACATTTTATTGTGTACTAAGATTTTGTTATGTATCAAAGTTATGTTTTTGTAAATGATTGTATTTAATAGAGTGAAAACAGGAAGGCAAAGACTTTGTATTATTAAACTTATTGATAAAGAAAAGATGATCATGATTTATTTTTATTTTGAGAAATATTTGATTTTTTAATTAATTATATTCTGTTTAGATAAGTAAGATTTATAATTTCTAAAAAATTTAGGCTTCCATTTATTATTGATGTAAAAATAAAAGATACAATTTATACTAATTATATGAAAGTCTTCAATTTCTATTTCTACACATTGTATATAAAAACTAACTTATGTAAAATTAGTAATCTTTAAATGCTTAAAAAGCCAATTTTGGCATGGACACATATCCATGTATAAAATTCCAATATATAATAATGATAACTTCCTTTGTATGTAATTTTTGTTGCCTTGTATGAGTGTGATGTCTCTTGAGTGTATAGTATAGTGAGGTATAGATAGTTTTCAATTAGTTTTTATTACCCCTCATTCTTGTATTTTCAAAGCTTGGTCAAGAGCTTGGTTTATTCACAGACACGCACCATTGGGCCGGGTTGATCCCCCCCATTCCTATCACTATAAGAAACCCATGTTTTATGTGATGTTTTCATCAAAAACATCATTTTCTGTGACAAATTTTAGTAGACATTCAATAAAAACAACTCGTGTTTTTATATCAATAATAACATGTAATGTAACATCCATCATCCACAGAGCCTAATAACCCTTCAAACAATAAGAACAAATGCCTTATCATACCTTCCATTTAAGCCTAACAACCTTTAGGATTCTACTACTAACCCTTCAACTTGGAACCAACTTGTAGTAAGATGCCTATCTTTTAACTAGTAGATGGCCCACATCACAACAAGCTGAAAAATAATATTTTTTTTCTTATTTTTTTTCTAAAGAGTTTACATTGGTCGAATGCAATACATCGCCTATTTGGATTGCATTTGGATTGCATTTGGATTTTTGATGGCATGTAAATGTTAACAAATTTAGTAAACCTTGGTTTCAGGATTTTAGTAACAGTTGGCTCAATTGTTTGCAATTGATACCAACATTTGTTGAAAGAGAGGATGAATTTTGATTTTTGTGGTAGCCAAAACATCTATATTTAATAGCTTGTAAAATCTTTAATAGAGCATAAAGGTTTTTTGTTTAGTGCATATTCAAGATTTACTAGTTTAGAGTTGTCACTAACTTGGCAACGCAAGGTAATTTCCAAAAAACAAGGATGGACATCCCTTCTTCCAACAAGCCGTGAGAACCCACAATTCTAATTTGTTTTTTTAGAGTTGTCAAATCAAGATTAATATTTGCTTTGGATTCTAAGTTAGGTTTCTCATGGTCCAGGAGATAATGGTTTTCTAGTTCTGATACTAGACTTTGACATAAGAAACTACATAAAAAATTAATTTGGCATGCATGTTCTCTTAAATCACTCTCTAATCCAAACATGTGGAGTGGATCTTATAGTTGGTGGTATTAGGGCATGTCAACAAGTTTGGTGTTGGGGTAAGAAATGGTAATTGGTGCTTTTATTGTAGGAAAGGTTGTTTTCCATGCAAGAATCAATCCAACTTGCAACCCAATAGTCAAAGCTAAATGTATTCATTGAGGTGATTTTTCTTCCATCAATTTTTTCTTTTATGTGAAATGTCAAATTGGGGCTCGTATAGAAAGCAACCTGAAGACATTCATGCCCCTCAATATCATTTTCAAATAAGGTGTTCTATTAAAAAAGTTACTTATAATTTTGACAAATCTTCTTAAGATAATGGTGGTTATGACACAATAATGGGTGCACTCATATTCGATTAATCTACCAAGTTCTATGTGCAAACTTAGTGGGCCTTACCTCCCAATACTACCAAAGACATTTTGCGTCTTATGAATAACAATGATTGTTCTTGTTTCTCCTTGGTTAGTGTGCTAAAAGTGGATGCCTCATTCAATCTTAATTGTGAATGGTTTTTGGTGGTAGAATGTCACCTCTTGCATGTTTGATTTTAAGTTATTGAGTCTATTTTTGGATTTTGTAAGGGGTCTCAATTGTGAAAAAGTAGTATGGTTAACCATTTAGTGCATTTTAAATTTTCAAGTTATTTTTGCAAAAGCTCAATTTGAGCAATGACAATGAAGCTCACCAAGTCTAGATTTTATTTCATTTTCAATTTTTCAATTTAAAAAAAAATTGAGTATTTTATTACAATTATAAGTCAAGTGCTTATTTTTGTAGAGTAATAAATTTTTCTAGTTTTAGTAAGAACTAAACGCTTTCATGTAATAAAATGCTCTTCATTGCAATTCACACCCATAGTAAAATGTCTGGAATTATACAATATTTTTTGTAATTGATATAAATTTTCTTCTCACGTACTTCAAATTTTCATCAAAACATGTGAAATTTTGTTGACTTGTAGTAGACATAGATTGTCCTTGTAAAAAAAGGAAAAAATACTTTGAAAGAAATCAAGATACAACCTACTACCTTGAAATTGGAAATTAGTGACAAAACCTTTGAAAGAAACCAAGATGTAGAGATACATTGATTTAACCCCTAAGTGTTTAAGCCTTTCTAAGTGTGTTTTTCCTATGAAAAAAGAGCATGGACTTAGAGTTGTCTCCAATGAAGCAAGTTGATTTTTTTTTTCAAAATTTCACTGTATAGATGTTTAAAGAACTTGCTTAATTTTTAGTGCACATACCAACAAAGTGTGGTTCCCACTTGATTGAAACCAACCTCATGTACTATTTCAAGGCATCAAAACCTTTTTACCACTTCCCATTAAAGTGGATACACCCAAAATGGCCACTTGTCTAGAACTGCCGTCATGACATCTCTAAAGTCAATATGTAAGTCAATATGTACCTTCCTATTGAAGAAATGATTTTAGAACCTCTACCAAAAAACAAAACTTGTAATAACTTTTGCATACCATATCCAAATGTTGTGTACTTTGGTGCGTTGAAACCTCCTTTCATTTGCCAGCAAGAAAGTATAAAAATTTGACCAATCAACTGTTCACAGCACCAAAAAGTGGTGCTTTTTTTTTTTGGGGGGGGGGGGTTCATTAGTCGTCTGCTGCCACATGACAAACAATCCAGAACAAGCAGCAACCAGTACAACCCAAAACATGAAGAACAAAAAAAGTGCGGCCGATGTCGGTAGCTGCATGAATCACAGCGAATCAATAATTACAAACTAAGCTACAAGCAATGCTTTGCTGAGGAGCATCGATATGAGAACACTAACCTAATCGACTTTAGATGCCATCTCACATCAGTGGATCCTATCTTTCATGCCCTGCTAGACTTGGTCTCGTCCTTTGCGACTTTCCCAACTTGCGTCCACTTTCACTATTAGCGCCAGCCTTGATGTAATCCGGCACCTCGTACAAGTCCGCCTCGTAAATGCTTCGCAACGGCCCACCCACCATCGGTTGATGCGGAGGACTCAGGGTGTCGTAGTCGGAGCTATCTATCCACATGCCAGTATCGTTGTGTATTGTAACTCGAGTCGTTGCAAACTCCAGCTCTTCTTCGTCCAGCTTCAGATTGATCTTGTTGAACTTGTACTCTGTCCCTGACGCTTCACTGCTGCTGCTCCAATTAGAGGTCCCATAACTCTGATCTTGCGATGAGCTCATGTAAGAGGTTGAATGACTCCGATCTTGTGATGAGCTCTTATACGAGGTTTCAGAAATCTGATCTTTTGATGAGCTCACTGGTTCGATGAGGGCTGGGACGTCCTCGGGCAAGGGAGTCGTTTCGTCAGGCTGTTTCGCTTGTGAGTCTGCAGTCTTTGCTTCTGCTGCTCTCTGCTTCTCTTCCTGGTATTTTTTGAACTCCAGCCATTCAAGAAACTCGGTTTTCATGGTGGTGTTGAGTTTTCCAAGCGTAGGAGTGGGCTTTGTTTCTTTCTCTTCTTTCTCTTCTTCATCCCCCTTCTCTCTTTTCTCCTTTTTCTCCCCTTTCTCCTTTTTCTCTCCTTTCTCTCCTTTCTCCTTCTTCTCTCCTTTCTCTCCTTTCTCCTTCTTCTCTCCTTTCTCACCCTTCTCTCCTTTCTCGGATTTGTCCTTCTCACCCTTCTCTCCTTTCTCACCTTTGTCCTTGTCTTTTTTGTCTTCCATGGGCTGCAACCTCTCCTCGATGTCGCCGCTGAAGCTGGCCATGCGGGTCTCGAAGTAGCGGCTGGTGGTGAACGTGGAGTGGATCTGACCCTCGATGCTCCACCGCAGCTTCTTGCCTTCCATGCTCTTCGGGAATCGCCACATCAGGGTGTCGCTGAACTCATTCCCGGTGAAGATGACGCCGCCTTCGCTCGTGAACGGGAGCTGGTCCAAGGGGTTGCCGGGGACGCGCCGCCCCCAATTCCACCGAGAATTCGTCTCCGCCATACGGTGAGGGTTGGAGCGCTCGAATGCGATTCCTTTCATTGATTGCAGCGTCCACAGGAAGCTGCCCCCGCGGTCGTCCGCCAACGGAATCTGCTCGAACCGCCATGGCGTGGACTTCATGGTGGAACTGATGGCAACGCCGGCACTTGCTCGAATTCCCGCACCCATCCCTCGGCTGGCGCCGTCGTTCGCCCCACTTCCCAAGGAGAAATTCTCCACCTTTCCGATCTTGTACGAATTGTTGGAGGAAGAGTTCGTCATCGTCACGCTCGTGCCTTCTTGCGTTTTGGGCAGTACGGACAGCGATACCACGGTGGGGAAATGCCCCATACACATATCATCCCAACGAGAATTTTCAGCCTTGAACCTCACGTGTTTCACTCCCACCGTGACCTGAATAACGCACATGCACAAACAAACCATCAAAAGCATAATCATTGCAGTGAAGCATGAGAAAAAATACAAGAAAGCCTAGTCACAGATCGTTGCAAAAGATTTAGCATGCAATCATCGGAATCCGCATATATACGAGCAAAAGGTAATCAGAATCCACAGTGTCTACCTGCAAGAAATTCGGCTGCGCTTCCACAGTCGCAAGAAGCTGGACGTTCACCTTCGTCTTCTGCGGGTACAACAACAGCAACTGTTTGTACCTCCGATAAGGCTCCTCATCCTGCAGTGCATGCTCCACTGGCATCATCAACAGCGGTACTTCCAACTGCATCTCCCATAAGCCATTCTGTGCCTGGGCCACGCATTCTGAACCTGTGCCCGAGCCTCGTCCGCCTCGCTCAATATGCCCCCACAACGTGTACAGCATCGCGTCATGGTAATTTTTCGTGCTGTACTCTTCCACCAACTGGTACATAAGCGTGTCCATCTTCGCCCTATCCGCAACTATCTTCTTCGCCTCATTACCCGGGCCCTTCCCTTTCGCCATTTCCAGATCACCCAACACCTCTGTAAGCGCATTATTATCCGCCGCTCTCTTATTCAGCAGAACTCTAAATACGTCGGCGTGACAATGAGAAGCAGCAACCACAGAGGTTCGCCACAACAGGTACGTCGTGTAGAATGCCTTCACAACATCATGCAGATCCTTGTGCAAGCCTGGCAAGCCGCGCAAATCCCAACCTCCGGTTAGGAAAATTGGACCGCCTGGGGGCAACATGCTTTTCGTGCTGGTCAACTTCGTCATCCAGCTTCCACTGGGATAGTTAATCGGGGGCTCCACGAATGGATACTCCGACTTATCGTTGTCTTTCCACCTTGTCGCCACCATGTAACCCATCATCGCTGTGCTCGCCGACATGATGGACGTCGAAAGAATCTCCTCCACAACATCAAAGTGTCCGGCCTCAGCGGCTTTCAGCAACGCGAAAGCGTTGAAAAGACTCGTAAGCATGCTCCCCCCGAGATTCTCGTTCATGATCTCCCGCAGACGACGAACACAAAGCAAGTGCCCGCCGCGGCACGCCTGGACCAACGCATGCCCCACGGCTTGGGGCTGAACTTCCTCCTCCAAAAGGAGCCCCGCAACCGTAAGGCTCGGAAAAAGGATATCCGCGCTCCCGTTATTGACCTCGATGCTGCGCCATGCCTCCCGGACGGCGGGATGCTCGGACTCCGAGAGCGCGAGTGCGATCGCGGTGTCAAGCACCGGTGGTCGTTTCTTGTTCGCTGCGACTTTCTCCGCTTCGCTGAGCGATTCTGCCAGCGACATGAGATCCGAATCCGGGGGGTAGAACCCCATGCCTAGCTAACAATCTCGAAACCCAAAATTTTGAAACTATCTGGTTTAGGTCTGCAAATTGACGAGCACAGGATGATGAGCATCAAGACCTCTCGCGCATGTAATGACCGATGAACAGTGTCGGGAAGGACAGGTAAGTTCCGGAAGTCAAGCCCATTTGACAACTTATTTGGAAGTGAAAGGCATGAATGTACCTTAAAAGTCGCGTCCTGACAGAGGGCGGCCCGGCGAAGGAGGAGCAGGACTCAATGATAATCAAGTGGATGCAGTGGAGGTGGAATGTGGCCCGGTGGAATGTGGCCGGGTTGAATGCGATTGCGTAAGATCGTATCTAAGTTATCTTCGTCGACGAATTGCTCTAACTCGAGCTGCAAGAACTACATAAGCGTTAAAACACCCACGTTTCCAAAGCTAGGGTTCAAAAAATGCAATAAGCTCGTCGGAGATCCCAGAGAACAATAATGAAGCGAAGAGGATCATGCTGCACAACCTTAAGGACATCACTTGCAAAAGAACGATATCTGCAAGAAAATGACATATCCTGTTCGTAATATGGGTAATCAACGGGTCCGTGCGCTATCTGAAAAATGCCGCAAAATTGCCTAAGTCTACATCGCAGGAGATCGAGATCAAGATCCAGGATTGCAATACGGCCTCAACACGTACAAATTGCAAGAGGTCCACGAATCCAACGCAAGCCAGAATTCCGGGTGCAACAGAACCTTTCCCCAAGATTCCTAACTGGCTCCAAGTTTTGTGCAAGAAAGACGAGCTGAATATGAGAATGGCTGAGATATTCTGAGAGAAAGGACTGAGGTGAATTGGATTCCGAAGGTACAGTGAATGTGTAGCTCAATAGGAGGAGAAGAACAAATTATTAGGTAAGTGAGATTCTTGAATGAGGACGCGTGCAATTCCAAGAACCCCACCTGCTATGAAGAGACTTCGGTGAAGAAGAAGAGTCGAAGAACCAGACTCCATTGAGAGCCATCGGAGCTCGGATTCTGGACGGGCAACAAGGCTCCATAATGAACCGAATTGAACTAAATCGAACTGAAATGCGGAAGAATGTAGCTCACCTCTGTGACAACAGCGTCGCAAATGCTCCAAGCTGCGATAACTACGGCATTCTCCACTCTCTACGGAATCTTGGCGCATACGATCTTTCCAAAACAAGCTCAAAGCTGTCGAGCGCCTGTGAAACCGAGCGAATGACGAATGAAACCAATCCCACAGCTTACTGGCATTCTACCACCAGCAGACGACGCTCAGGAAGCTCCAAGAGCAAGGCGTCCGAGATTCTTGCATCTGCCATAAACCGAACATTTTTAACGCACCTGCATATAGGAAGAACAAAGAAGCGACGCTAATCTTCCGCCTTGCAACTTGCGCGCTTCCGTTCCAAGGTCCCTACGAGCTCCGTTGCCTCTCCGTTGGTTCAAACACAAAAAACTTCTTGTTTCATAGATTGCAGATAAAATTGATTCACGGTGTAGTGGCGGCCACTGTATAAGGTCAAGCAGGTTAAGCTCCGCCAAACCAGGTCTTGAAAGTCTGCCATTCTGAGAGTGAGCTGCCCTCGTTTCCGACTTTTGACTGCGAGACGGGCATCTCCACCCACATCACCATTTCGCAGAAGAAGCAGAGTTACCAAGAGTCTCGTCTGCGGTGCGGAGAATAGAATAGAGACGTAGCAGTCGAGACGTGGGAGGGTCTAGACGCGGTATGGGGTGAAGTGGTCTCCGGAGGACTGAAGGAGACTTTCAAGACACAAAGTTTAATTTCTAGATGTTTGTGTAGGAAGTGGTAGATTTAGTGCATTGATAATGACATTTTATTAATTTTGTTGCTACAATGTGTAGTAGTACAACTCTTCACCAATTAAATTTCTAAAAGACTAGAAGCATCCTTGCATATACCACTATGGATTTAAACCAAATTTACTTGTAGCACAAACTTTAGGCCAACAGAAACACATTGTCATTAAAGTCAACTAGGTCTACTAATCTATATAAATTTGTGAAGAAACACATTGTCATTAAAGTCAACTAGGTCTACTAATCTATATAAATTTGTGAAGAAACACATTGTCATTAAAGTCAACTAGGTCTACTAATCTATATAAATTTGTGAAGAAACACATTGTCATTAAAGTCAACTAGGTCTACTAATCTATATAAATTTGTGAAAATGTCACGAGTCTTTGTCATGACATTGGTCAAGTTCCATCCACCTCTTTGAAAAAATCAATCGTGCTTTTGTTTGCAATTTCTCATCCAAGAGCACAATTAGTAATGCACTCATTACCACAAACCCAGCTACTTGGGTCATATCATTGTTGCTTTGCAATGGCTTTAGGGGTTGCCAAAGGGATAAATATTCCTTGATTTTTATAAAAGGTACTTTACTCAATCTTGCACTTACTTGAAACAGAAGGGATTAATTGTTTTAATACTTTGATGAATAATGTTGCCTAGATTTTTGCAACTTACCTTTGAAATATGTCTTGTGGCTTGTTAATTAATCCTACACAAAATATGTTATGGGGGAATTTGAAGTAATAATTTTATCATTCACTAGCATTCAATATGAAAATGAACTAGTGGACAATGAGACACTCAAACCTCAACTGTGGATCTTGCAATTAGCTAACCAATTAGCCCTTTCATCTTAGCATCTTAGCTTAGTAAAAATTGTTTGCTAATTCCTTTAGTGCTTCCAAGCTCCATCCTAGTAGACACTCTTAGAGGTCAGTTCATGGCAACTTCAAAAGCAATTGGAACTTATTCAGCTCACACCATCTGGTGCAAATGCCAAAAACATAAATTCAATTGAAAAAATATATAAAAAATGTTACACTTTGTAGTCATTGATCCTTGCCCAAACTATAAAAACTTTACCAACAACAAACCTTTCTTTTTCCATTTCGAGTTTTCTAACTAGGGCGACTCAAAGTGTGCCTGAGGATACCAAATGTGGCAAATTTTGCAATAAGATGTTTGACGTTATGCTAGCAAATTTGGTAGAAACTCTGGCTAAATAATTTCTTTCTCCTCGAATTTCTTTTAGGCTTGTACGCAGACCAATTTTTTGTTGAAATCTGGTGTTACTTAGTCCCCCAAAAGAATGGTTGCCTGTAATGCTCGTGAGCATGATCATGTAGGTAATGTAAGAAAGATCAAACAAGGCTCCGCAAACCTAATGGAGTCCCTCCGTTGGAGACCCTTCTTAAATCCTCTTTATTTCATACTACCGGAGCACAAGGGTCAGGGAAATTCAATGAAGAACAAAACAGTGAGCCGGTGCTATCAAATTCAATCCTAATTTTCAAAAGCAGATACGGAGAAGCAATTATGATACCAAGCCAGGTACACTTCGATATGAAAAGCCGGCGTTGGAGATTTGTGTACATTGAAGATAGAATACAACCCACGAGATGGAGTTGAGCGAATGTACTCACCTAGATCGAAGAAATAAATTGAAAACTGAATGTTCAGATGAAGGATGACTACAAATGTCCAACAGTGTGTCTCCGAAGCTGACTCACTGCTGCCGTTTCTACTACTCCACCCCACAGACTAGGCACATGTCAGCACGTCATTACAAAATGCCACAAACTCTGCGTTACTAGACATGCCAATGGAGGAGCCATGGACTAAGTCAAAGAGCTACGTTGATTCTAAGAATAGATGATTTCTACTAAAATAATCTAACAAACTCAACTACAATCTGTGCATGCACTCGCCTCAGGAACACACGGATGTCCCACCCTGTACTAATACAAAGGTCAACCCACATTCATCAACAGGTCTTCAAAATCTTATGACCCTAGCAATGGAAACTCACAACCTGAGACTTGATGAACCACCTCCTTCGTCAACAAGCGATCTACCTCCTGTGGAAACGTGACAACAAAGTTGTGAGATCGCACACCAAAATTCTTTGCCCAAGAGCACATGCAGAGGCTCTAAGTAGTGGTGAAGACCACGGAAGTGGCCACTCCATTCGCGTTTTTGTACAAGTTGGCGCATTATCTTGGACCAGAAAGCTCCACAGCGTGCAGGTTGTCCGTTGAATCCACAATCCATTCGGATGTTCGGTGGGGTGGCAAGTCCATATCCATATTTCGAACCACTTCCACTTTCTGCCACTCCTCCCAGCGCTCGGCTAAACCATCTCCTTCTAACATGCGCACAACATCACCCATCTTCGGCCGGTCCAAAGGAGAGCCTTGTGTGCACAGCAGTGCAACCTGCATCACCGAGTCAAATAAATTTGCCGCCCAATGTTTAGAAAAGCGTCGCCTATGAGGTAGAGAATACCAAACCTGTTAATGACCTGATCTCATCTCCTACAATGACCCCTCTGACCATCAGCAACTCATCTATTCTTACACTTAGTTGCACTTGTTAGCAAGTCACGTCAGAATAGCTTTGAATGCGAAGTGTATTTGGCCACTGATCTTTGAATGGAAATGGGGTTGCCCCGTCACTATTAGTAGCCGCCAACGTCCGACTTTGAAATTGCATAAGAAATTCTTACTTAGGGTAAAAAGTTCATCCCAACGGATTTGGTTCTTGTACCCAGAGATCTCTCCACAACTCTATACGTCTTCCACATATCCCACTCCTACATACGTTAAAATCTTCCGCTTAAGTGGCACATTTAAAATTTAATTTCAGCTCTTAATAAAGGGTTTGCAATAGGACTGAACTAACTAATATTAGATGATGCTTAGGTACAGCTCAACACAAACTCTACGAACTGTCAGATTTGCACAAGAAACATCCTTGGACCCTGCGTTTCAGTCTAGTGCATGGTACCTGCTGAAAACTCAAAAGGTCAAAAGGGAAATCCAGAATTTTACCTGAATAAGCTCTTCAACTTCCTTCTGATCATAATTTTGCTTAAGATCGGGATCTACCAGAAGATCAACCTTGCGCTCCCTTAACAATCCTTTCACCTAAGCACATGATTAAAGATAAAGAGATCAACGTCAGACTGATGCTCATAACAAATTCGATAATAATTGATTTTCTTCATTTCCTTACACGGCCTCATAAAGCAGCGGAAGATGACGAATGTATGCAAAACTCACCCAATCCAAGAGCATGACATCATCATCGTTGGCCAGACGGGCCAAGTCAAACGCACGCTGGCCAGTAATGAGTTCCAATAACATGATTCCGAACCCAAAAACATCTGTTTTCTCGGATGATTTTCCCGTGGAAAGATACTCTGGTGCAATGTGGCCAATTGTCCCCCGCACAGCGGTTGTGACATGGGTGTCTTTATAATCCATCAATTTCGCAAGACCAAAATCTCCCACGACTGCCTCAAATTCCTCATCCAAGAGAATGTTGGCAGCCTTTACATCACGATGGATGATTTTTGGATCGCAGTGATCGTGCAAGTACGACAGCCCTCGGGCAGCTCCCAACGCAATCTGCTTCCTCGTTCGCCAAGTTAGAGCAGGCTCTCCATCCACACGTTCTGCGCGTAACAGTGATATTTTAGAAACTATCAAAATGTACACCATGCGCTTTGCAAGGAAAATGCATCATTGAAAGGTTGATCCCTCATTTATGGCTCACCCCATCTGTCAATCTCCACGTCCTTGGATTGACCTGTGACGATCCAGAATGATTGAATGTTGTACGATTTGGTTTATGGATGAGCATCGTAGCTTTTCAAAAACTAGAATAAAAACTAAAAAAAACAATAATCCAGTTGCCAAGACACGCTGCAATCAAGATGACAAAGGCTGAAATCCAGGACATAAGCATATGTACAGATGACACTTAAAAAGCACTGGAATCAGACCTCTCAGTCGAGAAGCAACGCTTCCATTGGGCATGTATGGATACACAAGCAACCGTTCCGTAGGGGTCATACAAAAGCCACGAAGTCGTAACAAGTTCCGGTGCACTGCCATACTAATCATCTCAACCTAATGCACCATGCAACTTCGACGTTAGTACCAAGCCAAAAACGAGAGTCTTCTCAGCGGTTCATCAGTAACTTACTGTCGTGGGACTACTAGCAGGAATTTTTCAAACAGAAACAGTTCTTGTAACAAAGCTGAGAGAAAATTCTGGGCAGCGTCATGTTAAAGGTTAGGCAGAGATATATGGTTAAACTTATCAGCACTTTTTATACATACCTCAGTTTGAAACTGCAGCTCTCCCCCAGGACTGCGCTCTTCTTTCAGGCGTTTGATAGCCACTAGCGTTCCATCTGCTAGTCGACCTTTGTAGACCTTTCCAAATCCACCACGACCTAGGATATTCCTGTTGCTGAAGTTGTCAGATGCCACCTGGAGCTCTCTCAAGTTAAAGCGTTTGAGCTGTCCTAAGTGCACCTCCGGATCCTCCTCCGCTGCAATTAAGGAAAAACGACCTATTAGAAAAGCAAAAGATTACTACTAAAGAATGCATCATCAGCTACATTCTAAAGTATGATTCATGTGCTGAAGAGAATAATATGGCACAGGCATCATCGAGGATGACTCCACTGAGGCTCGACAATGGCAGAAATCCAACAGCAAGTAATACATCAACACAATAGCACGAAGAATGACTATGGGTTTCGACACCTTTTTTTCCAGAAATCCAGTGCTTACCAGGGACATCAAAGAAAGCCTCAATGGGCCTCCGGCGACGCCACCAGGCAAAGCCTATGGCCGGTGCAGCAAATAGCAAAGCAGCACCTGCGGCAACTCCACCTGCAATCGCTCCTGTACTCGTTGTTTGCTGACTCTTCGCTGTAGTTCACAGGAGAACATGTGACACAATTGCCAGTTGTCTAAAACAGGAGACAAAATCTCTAATATATATTGATGAACTCCACATCTCTGTAGCAGTTGAGATTATAGTTCATTTCTGCTGTAGTTGTGCAGTACAGGACGTCATGACTACAACTATAGGTATAGAATGATTCAAACACACCAGTTCTGGACTGCTAAACAACAAAAGTGTTGGAACAACTCGTTCATTTCCCAGAAGAGTGCTCATATAACCGATTCTAAAAAAATGATCCACACATGGAACTCTTGCTAATTCATACCTTGCTGCCCATTCACATTTGCTGGAGGTGGTGGTGTGAACGGAGGAGGAGGTGGGAATGGGGGCTGTCCAGGACACTGTTTACCAACAACTGACCCACACAAGTCGTTGTTTCCCAAAAAACTGCACATGACGGTTAAATTCTACTATTGAACTGCAAAAATAAAAATATATGAAATATTTCTTACTTCAAAGGATGGACAGATGCATAAATCACATCGACATGAGTAATGCACTTAAACTATTTTACTGGCGCTTGAATTCTTTGAACAAGAGGGCTCTCAGATGCTAAAATAATATCACCGATGCACACGACAAGAAACTTAAGTAAAGCAAACTTAACTTAAGAATCCATATAATAATGACCCCTAATATAATAGCGCGTCAGCACACGTGAGCTAGACAAGCATTTCTCTCGACTCACTCGACAATCATCCTAAACTTTAGATTCAACTAATACAAAGGTAAGCAGAAAGGTCTAAAGAAAATAAAAGTACCTGATGGGTGTGAAAAGCGAAAATGAGCCATTGGTGGGAACGTCACCAGATAACTTATTGTACGAGAGATCCCTGCAAAAAGATTATACCAAGCGCTTTAATAACCATCACAACATGCCACTCTGAATAATTCGTTGGAATCTGTACATTCGAGGAACTGAACCCAAGAAAGGCCCCAAAGAAGATGAGGCTAGAGTACTATTGTGAAAAGCTAAGATAAATGAAGATCACGAGGAACTTACAGCACTTGCAGTCCTTGAATGGTGGTAAGAGAAACAGGAATGGAACCGGTCAAACTGTTGTTGTTCAGTCGACTGCCCAGCATACAAGAGCAATATACTTGTCAAACGTAAGAATGTCAAATTCTAAAAATAAAAATAAAAGAGTAGGGTTGCAATACAAAATGTAAACATCTGGATGAAATACTAGATTGATCGTATTTAAGAAATAAGTTCTAAAAAGTTGCAGAAACTGGTACTTGAGTAAAGAAGAAGAACGAAGATGTCATCATTCAGTTTCTGCCAAACAAGCAGAGGGCGTATGCAAGAATACAGTAAATGCTCACTGCAGTGCAACTCTCAAGGATATGAAGAGAATGTGTGTATTTGATCAACTAAACAACGAAGAGTAATCAACTTCTGGATGAATAGGACATACAGAAATCGCAGACTGCGTAGCTGCCCAAGACTATCTGGTATAGTGCCGGTAAAGTTATTTTGATATAGATCCAGGCTGACAAGATCGGTGATATTTCCCAGCTCTTTAGGTATTGTCCCAGAAAGGTTGTTACTATACAACTCCCTGCAACGGAGACCAAAAGGAATTGCATCAGAAACCGAAATCCAAAGTAATCACCTTCTCATAACAAAGTAACAGCCTAAGCTTCACAAACCGAACCTCCTCTCTCATGAGGCTACCTCAGCATGAGACTCCTTTCTGACATTTAAGAGAACCTACGAAGCAATAATGTCCTTGAAAAGATCCTGACAGTCGATGAACGCCCGACAGTCGTTACTTACAGGTATTGCAGATTCGTAAGAACCCCAAGTTGAGGCACTAATTGTCCTGATAGGCCAGCATTCCCTAAATCTCTGTAAAAGACGAAATGAATCACTTATTTTGCAATAGACAAATGCAGCTCCTTCAAAACATGATTCTCATACACAGGAAGTCTCGCCAATTACACACACACACCCCTTTCCCCGTGCACGCAACGAATGACTCTTCACCCACTCTGTGCTGAATAATAGAATTATAAGGATCGTTACTCAATTGCCTTCCGTTACAGTGTCTTCTACATAGAAAATAGCAAGAAGGTATAAGCAACGAGATTAATTAGGTTAAGAAACAGAGGTCAATGTCACAATTGCAGAAAAGAGTTGCAACACGAAATGGACTTACACTCGAGTAACACTATTTTCCAGATTGCAGGTCACATGGAACCAAGTACAGGGATTCACAAGTGTAGGATCCCAACTCTGCAGCACGTTGCTAGTATCAGTCAAACTCTGCCGGAAAGCATTGAGTGCATCGCCTGCACAGCCATGATCGCACTTCTTATCATAATCAAACATAGCACAAAAAACTGAGAATTTTCAAAATCGAGTCACTGGCAACCGAAGCTAATTCATCTACACTAGCAACCAATCTAACCATCAAAAACACTCCTGCCTGACCAGCACAAACACAATACCAAAACGAAAAACTCGAAGCGATTGTCTAGATCAAATAAGATAGGTAACCCACTTTCATGGGTTCCTTTCCCGTGGGTTGAAAAGATCCACATTTACAATGCAAGTGTCATCCAAACACGTGATTTGTAAGAAAAAAGATTACTTCTAGGTTCTGTCACAGTTAAAGATTCTTCCATGAGATACATCGGAGATGCAATATTCATAGTTGAAGGGGATTCTAGGCTCGTGATTTGGACTCCAGTACTTCAAACTTCAAAAATTCACAACTAATTCACGCGGTATCCAAATAATACATTGAATACTACGGTGAAATCCTCCCAAAAATGAGAGAACTACAAAACACAGTTCCCATTCTAATAATGAAAACCACTCAAACAGCTGAAAACCATGGGAATGATCTCCCTAAGACGACATCACCACGAGGGCGGTAGCTGAACGTCGAAATCTAACCTCAAACTTGCACACTAGGTTATGGAGTAACCTGAACGGAAAAAAAATGTCGTAACTTGAAACCATAGATTGTAGAAAGATTAAAAAAGAGCGACCTTACCATTTCACACAATGCACACAATGCCATTTTCAACTGTACTGTCGTTGTATTATCCAAAAAAAAGAAAGGAAACAAAAGGAAAAACAGGAAATGAATTTATAGCATACGGTGCTGTCTCGTTGCACAAGCACCTCAACCAAATAGTACGACCAAACGCAAATGCTAGAAAACAATGATTCCTAATTTTCACAGATCATTCGAAGTCGGAGGGCATGCGCAGGGATTCGAAGTTCAAACAAACCGTAATTCGAACTACCGTTGATGCCTTCAAAAGAACCAAAAATTTATGAAGTAACTCACAAACAAAAGCGTAACCATAGGGATCTCCTAGCATGATATAAACTTTTAAAGCACAGAAGAAGTAATACTACTTCTAATTTCAAATCCATCGCATCTTTTCTAATCGAACAGGTCGTCCGTCCTTGGCCAGCTGAGCAGGCCGAATTCTTGGGAAAAGGTCTTAAATAAAACATTTCCCCTTCAGCTCATGTTGCACACATAAGTAGGGCAGAGTAAGAAAACCCTAGACAATGCGAGAGAAAAAAACTGGTAGAAGTCATGAAGTTATTCAACTCTCTCTCTCACCATGACTAACGAGTTGACTTACTGGTGACACCGGACAGCCGGGAAGACACGAGTCCACGCAATCGTGACTCACCAAAATCTAGAGAATGCTCTGCTCTAATATATAAATCCCATCACCGAGGACACTTTTCCAACCCTAGTCTTGCCAGGTCGTAGTCTCACAACAGACCTAGCTGGCATCTTTTCCAATCGCCATACTTTCCCAAGGAGTTCTGGATCCCTTTAAGAACCATTAATGCGACACTACAAATGTATATTCCCACGAGAAGAAAACTGAGATTAAGAGATAGAGAGTGTGAGATAAGGAACAGACCTTCAAGGTTGCCTAATATTCCGATAGGCATAAGCGCGATCAGGAAGAGCGGGCGCCACCACGCCACTTCCGGAGGCGCCATGGATAGCTACGCGCACAACGCACGACGCACTCGACTCTCCTGGCTCCTCCTCCTACAGCAGCAACAGGAGCTCCTGTCCATGTACTACCGCACCATTTCCTGCAGCAGCTGATCCCATCAAATGTGCCATAACATGTCCCTGTTCACATACGCCTCGACCTCTTCACACGTGCCAACCCTTATCTGCCATTCCATGGCCTCCCTCCCATGCTTCCCCTTTAGTTTCTCATGTGCAGCCTCGCCATGCCCCTGCCTCCTGCCGTTCAAATTGCACACTCCTATCGCTCCTTTCGCTCCTTCTTTCTACAACCCTGACGTCTAGAACACTGCGTTCTACGCCACTAGAAAGAAACTAATCTCAAGCTCGTCGTCACCCGCAGAACGCATCGCCATGTCCTGCTTAATCAAAAACCAAGCGCGCATCCTACCAATGCGATCAAAATAGCTTCTCCTTCATTAGCTGCGACGCGTCCTGCACCATAGTCGTACCGAAATCGACAGTCCTCCACCGACCGAGCTTGTGAACTACATGAGGTTGGAGAAGAGACGGGAAGGCATGCGATCCTGAAGGTTTGAGAGCAGCTTCGGCGATGGCGAAAGAACCCTGTAAGCTGCAGCAAGCAGAGTGAGAGAAACGATACGGAGACGAAGACAGGAGGGCCAGGCTACAATGGTGCAGGCACGGCAGGGTGCCTGTAGCAATGGCGCAGTGTAGCTGTGGGACGACTGCTGAGCACAGAAAAAGCTGCACCAGCAGCGGCAGGAATGCCCCAGTGGACGCCTGGAGGACGGACGACGAGGATGGAAGTGGTTAGTTGAGGACGATGATCGTTTCATTCTTTTCGTTCAAGTATGGACGATAACGTCGACGAAGCGTTCTGTCGCGTTCAGTCAACGACGAGACGACGACCAATCTTTCAGTCAAGCTCCCGGATATTCAGTGGCTTATTTGGCTCTCACCAAGAGAGGTCTTGTGGTTGTAGACTTGTAGTTCAGACCAAGTTACATACGTTAACCCGTTAGAGCGTCACCACCCGTCCTGCGTTTTTTTGGTGATTTGGCTTGCAAAATGGGGGGCCATCTATTTTTGCAAGCCGAGAGCATATGGACCGCCCCACCGGAACCTTGTTACCGGGTCAACAAAATTTACTAATAACAATTGTTTTTATCAGCTGGGTGGCCTAGTTAGCTCAGCACCTCCTTTTTATATCCTTGGCTCTTTGGTTTTGAATGGACATTCTTGTATTTGGATGACGCATAGCCAAGACCTGGCTAATTATTACATTGCATTGACAAAGATCCAAGTCAACATTGCTTGCACGGAGAGCCAAGTCAATGTTGTTTTGGCGAATATTATTCAGCCTACTCCTTTGCAAGCTAGTAGCAAGCCTGCAAAACAACCCACATTTGCAAGCTGGAATCCATTTGCAAGTCGCTTCAACCAACCAACCATTCCAAATGCAAAATGGGTGGAGAAGTTTTGCAAGCCCTAATGAAGAAGTCATCCAAAATGCAAGACAAGTGCTCGAGGACAAGTGGGGACACTTTAGGGAGAAGGCTAAAAATGCCTTATTTGATTTTGAAATGAAATTTAAGCTGTGTTGCCAAATTTAGATTATGGGGTGACCAAATAAGAACATGTAGGGAACTGAATCTATTTTCCACAAACCTTATTTGATTAAAGTTCGAAATTACAACTTGTTGTAGAAAGAGTAATTCATCGGTAGAAGTATCGGCAAGTCTTTGTGTTTAGTAAATTTTCACCATCGAGACACCAACAAGAAGATGACGTCACTTGACATCTTTAGGGTTTAACACTAGTTGCTTCTTTGAATGTAGATTTTGGCACCAATTTGGACCCAGCTAGGTAGTCATTACTTGTCCAATCATGAGGGACCCCCTATGGAAATCATGGGCTTTGGATTTTGTGTAGATGACTCTCATTACAAAGCAATGCATTTGACATTATTCTAACTTGTCCTAATCTGGAATACAATATAATAATTTGAAGGTCAATGGCCATGGAGGTGTTCTTTGATTTGGTTGTGGAAGTCATTTTTCGTAGCGCCACCAGAGTTGTCGCAAGGCACCACAATTTGGCGGAGGGACAACCATCACCATAAATGGAAGAAGTGGCAAGAATTGCCAGAGCACCATCTTCTCCCTTAGTATTGAAGAAGATTGGAGAACACTAAGTGCTGCAAGTTTTGAAGTTTTGAGGAATTTGCTACTCCTACTAGAGATTTTGCCACCTGAGCTTTACCATATACATAACGATGGAGAAGCATAGTTACAAAAGCAAGTACATAGCTTTTGCTACCTTCCCTGACTACTTGGAGGACAAAGTTGAGCTTATTGACAACTAAAGGATAGAAGATAAGAAGAGTGAATTTGAAAGAATAAGTGTTATGAATTGCTTGAATTAGAAGCATTTATAAAATTTGCCTTTACAAAATTTGCCTTCACAAAGAGTAGGTCGTTTACTGCAAACCCTATGACAAGAGAGTGGCAGTATTTGTTTTATAGGCACATTGCCAACGTTCTAGGATTTACAAAGAGAAAGGATTTCCCAATAGTGTTAAATGAAGTTTCACATCAAATTTGGCTTGATTAGAAGATGTCATCTCAAGTGTCACTTAAGGAGTTGAGTTGAGCCACTACAAAAAAGCAATTGTTGGAATGCACCTTGAAGACCAAATCAAGAGTCAAGCGTCAAGTAAAACCATGCCTAACTCATTTAGAGATCAAAAAGATGCCATTGGCTTAAATTCACTAGAAAACAAACAACCACTTCATCCCACGGTTGGAGAGCGGAGGTGCACCTCACAATGACAATGACATCAACAACGGTGGTGCACACATCAAAGTGTTGGCGGACAAAAACGGCGAGCCAATCAATGTGCAATAGCAAAGCATAGCGACTACCATGAACAAAGTACAAAGAAAGGAGAAGTAGCCAACAAAGTTGTAAGGTCTAAGGAAAAGTAAATTGAAGGCGGTGAAGCTAGTCGAGACTAGCGAACAATCTACCAACATAGAGATTGATCTTCCGGACTTGGTAGAGGGAGGTGGGGGCAAGATGATGGTTGTGGTGGTAGAGATCACAGAAGGGGGAGTGGTGGCAAAAGACAAGGACATGGGAAGGATCAAGGAAAAGGAGATCGAGCACGAGGATGAGAACTATATGAAGAAGACAATTTTAGAGATTTGGTTATACCTCTAGCATATGTACAAACACCGGAGGAATGGAAAAGACCATCAATTTTGGTAATGGCAATTGGTCACCACAGATTTTGAGGCCCCGACTTGAAGCAAGGAGCCATATTGTTTGAAATATTTGGAAGGATGATGGAGACTAGTCTTTTCATACATTAGTGCTTGGGGGATCTTCGTAGTGGGATATAAGTCCATAGGGTTTTCAATTACATGGAGCTGCAAGAATTTTTGCTAAAAACAACCAATTTGATAGGATCAAAGGAAGGAGATGAGGATGTTCATATAGACTACAAAGAGGCCGAACACTATGGTTGTAGGTCGTCAAAAATAAATGGAGGTGGACAAGATTCACTAGATTGGTATATG
>CAMQQG010000435.1:0-28084 GCA_947034895.1 Rhytidiadelphus loreus | reverse complement strand
TAATTATTGCAATATGGCGTTGGAAGTTCTGATCCGCCTCTGGTATCCTCCAGTACTAAGGATATACAATTCCGAAAGCGTCCATAAGGCTTGATGAGGGAAACCGTGACATGAGTTGATTGACCAAATGCTCTGCTGCATTTACCACAACAAAACAATGACATAGTTAGATCCAAAGTGCCGTGAATGTAACAAACTCATGCCTGAATGTAAATACTGAAGACAAGTACTTCTTCACCCTACCAAAAACATCTAAACTGAATACTTTACCTTTACACGATGCCTTCGTCAAATTACAAATGTGTCCATGTAGCTCCCGATTGATTGGGGTTGAGATTTCAGACTCCGGTTCAAAATACAAAGCCTAGACGTTCATGCCTCCCGAAGTGAACTGCAGAAATTCTTGGCCATCCTCATTCAAATCCAAAGTGCCGGGGACCCAGGCCATGGGAATGGCATCATGCCGAACTTACAGTAGAGCCTTGAAGTCCCAGAATATGTCATGTGTGAAGGCAGAATCTTCATCACAATAAAAGGACTGGAGCTCCGAGATGCAAATTTGAATCACTGCAACATAGTCGCAAATGAAGACTTCCCTACTCTGGGCGAATTTGATCAAGCTATGGACTGATCAAAGCAGAGGAAGGAGTGCCGACAATGTTAGAAGAACTTCGAAATTTTGCAAAAACAAGAGATTGCGGCTGGCAAGCTTCATAAGAAGCTTGTCCTTCTTACCTAACTTATCATTTGCGTCAGGAGCAGGGGGCAGGGAGTCGGACGCCATCTTCACTAGAAGAACTCTGTACTCGTTTAAGACTCTCACAGACGGTGACAACATGCTAATCCAACGCGTCTTAATGTTCTTCAAAATCTTCAGTCCTTTTGAATGCATGACTTCCGCCAGTTTCTGGAACTCTAAGTGACGTTTTGGTGAATGTGCAAAGAATGCGTGCAGAGATTGCAGCATGCCTTCAATCCGTGACACTATAGGGAGAGCACTCAGCGATTCAACAACGAGGTTGGTCCAATGGGCCTGGAAAACAACAGTGTCAAACTATTAGTGAAACTATTCAAAAATTGGGAAAAAAGAACTCAGAATAGTTGCAATGGTACAAAGTCATTAGCATATGCATGCAAGCCAAACACTTACCATGCAGTGCACGCCTATCACTCGAGGAGCCCACTGTGTTTTCAATTGTTGCACAACTCCTGTCCTCTTCCCTTGGAATGTATTAATTCCATTTGTATACACATAGAAGAACATCTACCTGAATGAAAGAGGCCAAACATCAACTCAAACCACCCTAAAAACAGTACTCAACCAAAAGAAAGGAAATCTCTAACAAAATGTGAGAATGAAAGCATAAATGATCACAGAAATTGACATACTTACCGGCACCAAATGAAGCCAACCGTGTTCCGAGTTCTGAAGCCTTGATGCCATCGTACTCTATGACGGCATTCACGATGACCTCAATCATATTGTTCGATCCACCTCCGGTAACAACTCGCTCCAAAGACAGTAGCATCGGCTTCCGTTGCCAATCCTCGCACACGTACCCATGTATAAAGATTCAGCTTTGAGTGTCTAGGGTGGACACTTCATCACATGTAATGGAGAAAAATCTTGCTACCTTCATTGTTGATTTAGTCTTAGCTTGCACTTGTTTGTACAGGCACTCAACCAATTTCCAACTTGAGCCATCTGACCAATGTTTTTTTGGTAGTTTCGGTACACCAAGAAAGCTCAACAGCAGATGTAGGGTGGTGTACTCCAGCATAGGGTGGCCTTTGTATAGCAAGTGCAATATGGTAGCAAACTGTATTTGCTTCCTCGCCCGTTCCCCCTTTAGCACGGTAACTTGTTCAAATACTGTGGTTTGGCTAACCTTCTACCTGCATAGATACGTTCATTGCGTAAATGCTTGCAATTCTTTGCAATGTACCATTGATCCTTCTTGATCCCGTTTGGCATATTAGATGTGGCCTTCCGCTTCCCTCCATGTTTCTTCAGCGTGTTCCACTTAGGACCCAGAATTTTCGGTTTGCCCTCCACGGACGAGCATACCAAGCACTTCACTGACTCATAGAGCCCATCGCCTCCTCTATGTAATTCTGCCCAAGGGAGCCTAGCAGCCCAAGTGTCCTGGAATTTTCAACTAGATTCATACGATTTTTTGGTCTTCTTCTGCTCGGACTCGCCAACAACGCGGTCCTCGTCCTCGTCAGAATCTTTACACTCCAGCAAGACCACCTTCCCCTTGTCCTTTGTCAATGTAGTAGTTGATGCAGTAGGCGTCACATTTTCTACACTTGCCGTGGATGCCCCTGATGATAGGGTAATTACTTCGACAACGTCATCGGAGTTGTTTACGGGAACCATGCTGTCTCCAAGTTTGACAAGAATGACTGCAGGATTCGACCTTCTTCGCTTCTCCAACACCTTGGTCTTCCGCTTGCGAGGCACATTGCAGACGGAGTTTCCTCCACTTCGGGCACTCAATTAAGCGCTACACGGCACCACTGAATGAGATGCAGACGTCCCTGGATTCGAGCTGGAGCCATCCCCGAACACTCCCGACGACGAAGAGGAACCTGTGTTTGGCAGCCTCGCAAAGAACCTGTGCAAAGACATACCAGGAAACATCTTTCGAAACACAAGTAGTAGCAGTTAAGAACGCAGGCAACCTCTACTAAGCGTGGCACTTGTACGCAAGCCACCACTGCAATTCACCTGAATCAACAGTGACACAAAGTGCAACACTGCAATTGTGCAATATATAGCGATAAAGCCGACAACAATTGAAACTAAGCGGCTTAGGCAAAACCAGAAACCGATCGCAATTGGAAGACAGAATTTGGTTACTAGCAATTCAGACGAAGACACGCACAACAAAGCGAGAATACAATAGGCCAGATACTTCCACACCACAACTTCCGGGCTTCCACAATCCACGCCACAACAACAATGCCAGATGCTTCCACAGAATCCACAGTTCCACACCACACCTTGCGAGTTCAACTTACAAGCCAAATGCACAACGACAAGGGTTTACAGTTTACAGTGATTCATACACAGATGTAGTAGAAGCCAATGGAAGTTTGCAAGCCAATGCGCAACTGCTGCAATACATAGCGAAATTGGAAAACAATTGAATGGATTCAACGGAATGAACGGATCCACCTTGATTGTGGCCGGCCTCCATTGTCGACCATGATTGTGGCCGGCCTCAACGAAGTCATGATTTTATGAGGTTGTGAGAATACAAAATTGTTGCAAGAATGCTCACACTAACTGGCGATATGCAAGTGCAGATCCGCAGAAGTGGTGGCGACAACAAGAGATGATCAACAAAAAACTACTCAATACTTGGCCGACATGTGGCGCCAGAATTTCCAATGAAGGGCTGGATGGGAGCCGCAGTGGCGATCGGGACTCCGACGGTGGAGATTAGGTGCCGTCTGGAGCTACCCCCATCTGCTGAAATGATGGCAGTCATGGCACCCACCTGATGTTTAGGTGTGAATGCCTAGCTGTCAAGTAGATGCCACATCTGCCCTTTTCTGCCAGAAACGGGCAGGTGGAAAAAAATTTCGCCTTTTTTTTTTTTGTTTGCCCCTTAAAAGAACACTGGTGTGAAGCCTTCAAAGGCCAAGCCCAAAGTCCAAACCCTTGGCAATGAACTTCCATGGCCTCTTAACTTGGCTGGCCATACTTAGTATAAAGCCTCCAAAGGTCAAACCCAAAGTCCAAACTTTTAATAATGAACTCCCACCTACCAATCTAATGGTTGAGATCTTATCATAAGTTGATGGCTACTCGACCATAGTTTAGGCATTCATTTCTAGCCAACCCAAACTTCCTTTGAGAGTCCGTCGCCATATAAACAATTTATTGCCATGTCGATAGTTGGAGGGTGATGGCCTTTGAACTTGTGCCTTTTAGTGTGAAGGGTCCAAGAGGCCGAACTTTGGGTTTCTTGAAATTTGATTGGTGGAAATCCACGGCCTCTAGACCTTAAGTTTGGCCGTAGTGTGAAGTGGCCCTTAGTTTCAATCCTGATGAACATGTCTGAGATTGACGTTGGACCGGAGCAGGAGCTCTCGACTTTGAAGGAATTCGATCACGAGCGGTTTCAATTCCCACCGGAGCTGAAAGGACTGGCAATCAACAACAGTACGTGAAGCCATTCGAACCGCTCACAACATTTTTAATTTGCTAGCTAGCTAGGTCTGAGCCATTTGTGGCTAGCTGAGGAACAACAACAAAAACTTGCAGACAAGGACGACGACTTTCACCACTTAATTCCTCAGCTGTTACGTACATGCCTGCGAATGGGGTTTTATACGAGCTTGACGGGCTAAAGGAGGGGCTAGCTTAGCAGTCTGGGTGATCGAATGCATGATTGTGGGGGTGAGGGTCCGGACACTATGGATTGACTGCAGATGGTATGTGCAACCTGTGATTCATTCATTTAAGAGAGGATTGATCGAGAAGCTAGTACTCCAAGAGTGAGATCAGTTTCGATCAACCTCATGGCCGTTATCTAGAACACAGGGAGCTCATATGCTATTCCCCATGGGGAAAACTGGGAAAATTCCCTGTGTTACTCTTTGTTAGGAAGAGATCACTGGGAAACTTTGGGACACGGGGAAAAGTGGAACTCGCAGGGGAACTCCCACGGACACAGGGAAAAATATCACAGGGAAACTTGGGCCCCATAGGTTTGTAATTTAACGAATGAAGGATGAAACTTTGTTGGGTGGATGGACGAAATTATGAATATTGGATGGATCAATACGGATGAGATTTTGTGCTATGGATGGATGAAATCATAAAAATTGGATGGATGACTAAGGATGGAAATTTGTACTATAGATGGATGAAATTGAAAATATTAGATGGATGAATACAGATGAAAATTTGTGCTATGAATGAATGAAATCAAAAGTGTCAAATGGATGAACATGGATGAAATTACGTGTTATGGATGGATGAAACCAAAAATATTGGATGGATGAAGATGGATGCAAATTTGTTTTACGGATGGACAGAATCACAAATATCGGATGGAATAAAATTGATGGAAAACTGTTTTGTGAATGGATGAAAAAAAATAACAAATGGATGGAAATAGATTTTAATTGCTAAATATGTGGTCAAAAAATACAATTGTCATCACAGAAATCTGTGATGACGGCACTGCTTCCATTAAATCCTCACACTAATGTAAAAATGTTTTGAAAATGGCAGGTCTAACCATCCCAAAGAAATATTCTATCTAAACTGGTCCAAAGTCTTGAGCACGATCGACACTGATTTAGTTCTCTTCTCTCCTTCTACTCCTATCATGCACACTATCTAAAGCACCCAGGTCGCACATGAAAATTAGATCACCCCAGCTTGCCCAATTTCTGCTCAACAAGAAATCAGGCTGTAATCTGCCTCTCATCAAGGGTCATGCTTGCATCGATGTAAGTGATGTGCAGTTCTTGGCCTTGCCAGGTATGTACAATAAAACTGCCTGACGATGTATACAAACAAATCCTGTCAGCCGTCAAGAAAGCGGTAAGATTCAAATCCCCCCATAATCAAAAGTTCATCTCACTACCACTAGAAGAAAGAACACGAAGAATAGAATCAAAATTCCAGCAGCTTTAGCTTCACTACTACTAGAAGAAAGAACATGAACAAAAAGCTCAGAATTCCTCTCAGCTTTAGCTTCACTACTACTAGAAGAAACATCATGAAGAATAGTATCAAAATTCATTCAGCATTTGCTCCACTCCTGCTAGAACAAAGAGCATGAAGAATACGTGGAAAATTTCCAAAGAAGGAAAAACAAGAGTCTTGATGGAAGAAGGACCCTTTCTCTTTCGAATCTCTCGTACCTCTAAGATTGTGGTAGTGACTAATTGTTTGGAATCTATTTGGGTGCAGATCTCGTCCACCACCCAGTTGAGAAGACACATCAGACAGCGTGCTGTGCATGACAAGGAGGCGGAGGAGTCTCACGTGAAGCGTGTCAGACGGCGGGGGAAGAAGGAACAAGGTATCAATGAATGTAAGGGCCATCCATATGTGCCCCCAGTTGAACCTCCATCTAAGTCGGAATGTATTCTGATGTAACTCAGGTTGAGTCAATCAATACACACCTTGCTCTGCACCACAGGTTTAGGGTTTAAATCAGGTACTAGGCTGTGTTATACACTAGGTTGATCGTTCACCTGCGGAAACGGTGATGGTAAACGCGTTGCCTATACACGAATTGTTGATCATTCATCTGCATCACGACATCATGTGTAACGTGTGAGGATTTTGGATTCCTTTTTGTTATCATTTACCCCTTCAGGGATCTTAACCCCTCGCTGTCCAATCGGCCCAATTGGCCGATTCCACATCTACAGGAGTAGGAATACATCATTCAAATTGGTCAAAAGTGGTTGCTTTGATATCTAAGAAATTCGGGTTTAGGGTCTAGAAGAACATGTGCGAACCCCGAGAAACTGAATGAAGCTGTCGCGACTTTACGGGAGGGAAGAAGAGAGATATGCAATTCATATTGATATTTATGTTGAGATGTAATTCAAAATGCGCAAAAATTCGCAAAAATTCAAGAAAGAATTGGGGTTTGGGGTTTGGGGTTTAGAACAAATGTGCGTACCTCGAGGAACCGAATGAAGCTGTCTCGACTTTCCGGTATAGAATTGGCGATAGACATGGAAGGTCGCACCACCACGCCATCCAAGCAGATCCCGGACTTCCATGGCTGCCCGTCCTCCACCGCCGTCATGGCGAATTTCAACACGCAAGGCATCTCCTCCCCTTCTACAACCTCAAACTCCCCCACATCGAATTCCCGCCACCCATGCTCCACCGCTTGGACGATGGGCAAGCGCAGGTGAGACTCGTCCTCCTGGTGGACTCTGGGTTCCAGGAAGCATTGGCGCTCCACCACTTCGCCGTCGTTCTTGCACATGGTGAAAGTCACTGTTTTGGAACTCCAGTTGCGGAGCTTGCGAAACAGGACGCAGTAGGAGAGGATATAGGTGCCTGGGGGTAAAGTGCATTCGGTTTCGCCTTTGGCTTCGAACCAACACACCTCCTTCAGCTCTGCTACCTCTGGGAACCTGCGCAATGAGTCCAAGGGTTTGATTTAAGCCAATTCCAAGGGCTCATGCTAAACCCTACACCCTGTAGATCTTAACACAACAAGGAAAAACCCGATCAATGAGTAGGAAGTATCAACAAAGAAATCAACAAAGAAAATCACAAGAGCCATGCTGTGAAGAGGTAGATCTTGTTACAACCTTAGCCACAACCTTAGCCACAGGTCCAGAAGAAATTCCAGGAGTGCTCACGCAAATTATCCATCTGATTCGTGAAGGACACAACTAACACAACTAATTTGAGCAGCAAGCGGCGCTTGTTCTTCCTTCATGGCAGTAGAAAAGACATGTGAGAAGTCCTTTAGGGTTTCGGCTAAAGCCACTCTCTCCACATCCATTCAGTAAGATCGGCCTATTAAGATAAGATAGGGTGTTTTCTTATTTTTTTTTCTCTTTGTTTGATACGTTGAAATCTTTGTGACCATTCATCTCCCGATCATGTGCTCGGAACTGCTCGGAACTGCTGCTTAGAGTGATTTTCAAATTTAATAAATAAGAAATATATTTTTTCTTTTTCTTTTCACAGTGGGCACACTACAATAGTTCTAAGGAAAACAATAGTTAAGACTATTACTTAACTTGAATTTTATAGTAGGAGGTCCATAAATTGCCCGTTTTTTTACTTCAACTTGAAATTTGAGGACATGAAGCTTTTTGAAAAAAATTGTAGTAAATTTTACTTGAAAGAAAAGTGCAATTGGCATCAAATCCAAGTGGTTTCATATTCTTGGACATTTTAGGAATTAGTTATGAAAATTTGAAATTGATTATGGCATAGGGCTCTAAAATTGCCAACCTTCTAAAATGTACAATGCTTGTATATTGCTTAAGGCTACAAAGGAGCAACTTTTACAATTTCTGTACATTTGAAGAATTGGGCAATTTCAAAGAAAGTGTGTTTTTATAACATCCAACCTTCATAATTTGGCATAGTGACATCTTCAGCATAGCTACATCCACTTCATGACAAAGAACAACAAAAAGTACCTCCACAAGAAAACAATGTCTACTTTGCATCCATCCATTCTATATGCAATTCTTGTACATGGATTTGTAAAAGGAGGTTGCCTTTACAATTAAATATATCCTGATTCACCTATAACTATTTTGCAAGCTACGGAAGTTAACTAATATTTCTATAGATATTTCCATTAGCACACATTGGAATTTTTTAGTCACTCTTTATGATTTGTTATATATATATATAAACAAAAAAGATGAATGAGACGGGCGAACTCTTGTTTTCGAAATTACTTAACTCCTAAAGGCCAACATTTTGTTAAAAACTAATCAAAATTGCCATTTCAGCTGTGTTTATCTAAGAAAACAAAATAAGAATTTTTTTTTAAATCTAACCATAGGATCTTGTACTTCATGTATCTGACATCATGTGGTAAAAATTTCATGAAGTTTGACTATACAAATTGGAAGATATTAGCATTCAAAGTTGGGGAAAAAAAAAATTTTGAACAATGCTCGACAATTTTAGAATGGCATTGACTGCCATTTGTGAAAATATTTTGTACTATAGACTTTGAATTTAAAAATGTATGTGTTCAATAATTGAGTGTAAAGTCCAGAAAAAAAAATTCAAGAAAAAAAATGCTTGATTTCATTCTTTAAGAAATTGTTAAATACAAGTAGGTTCAAGTTTGAAAGAAAAACTAAATCGTTAACCCCTAAAGGACCAAGGCCTTTTTTAAGGCCATTTCTATAGCAAAGAGTAAAAAAAATTGAATTGTTTTTTCTTCAAATCTAATTGTAGGATCTTACACCTAAATATTATGAAAATGTATGGAAAATATTTCAGGAATTTTGACCACACAAATTGCAAGATATCTGCGTTAAAAGTGAAAAAACAAGTTTTTCAACACATTGCGGGACTAGAAAATTTGACTTTCAACCTTCTTAAATTAAATTTCTTACACTACGGAGGTTTGAGCTTTAAATATTTAATGTGGAAAATTGAGTTGTGAGTCTACGAAAAAAAACTAAATTAAAAAAAACTAAATTTTTATTCTTTAAGAAATCATTAAGTAGAAATAGGTATGAGATAAAAGAAACATCTAAATTATTAATATCTCTAAAATGGAATTAAAACACACTAATTTCCAATGGTGAAATTGTTCAAAGAATAAAACTAAATCATGTGTAACTTTTTTTTTGGAAAATTGTAAAAATTGCATTCAAAAATGAATTCTACAAGTTATTTTTTCAAGAAGATTCTCTAATTGCCCAAAAAACAAGATTATCCGTAACTTTCTCATAACAAATCCAAATGGAATGAATCAAATCTTTCCATATAGACACAAATGATTTGAAATTTTACAAACATGCAACCAACTTGCCATGAAGAATGAATCCAAAGAAGCACCATGATTTTGATCAATTTTCATACAAATGTGATTTTGTGCTTTGCAAGCTTTGTTTTTCGCAATTCCTCTAAGTTGTGTTTTCAAATCAAATGAACAAGAGTGGTCCCTATTGTGTCTCACATACGTTGATTCTAAACATATTTTCTACACTTGAAAAAATTTGCAAACGTAGTTGAGAAAATAGAGATTCTTAAGAAAATATGGTATGAGAAACACACATACATTAAATAAATTTTATGAAGCAATGTACTAAAATTTGACTCTAAATTTTTACAATTTAACATTTCAAATTATAATACATTATAACTTCAACAAAACAATACAATGTTCTTCTAGTGGTATCAAATGGAATGCTTGTGGAAAATGTTATTTAAATTTTGTAAGAATTAATACAATAATTTTGTAGAAGAGAACTTTGCAATGATATGAATATTATTGTTGTTAGTCTTTGAACACATTAATTCATCTCTATGATTTGGAATTTTGTAAGGATGCACTATTCAAACGACAAATCCATAAAATAATTTAGTATTGATTTGTAATTAAACAAATGATGTATATTTTGAATTATGACTAGCATTTGTAAGATATACCGACTAATTTCTATTACCACTAATGGTGATTATCATTTGAAACTTAAAATTTATTTTTTAATATAATTAATTACCTCCTAGAAATCAAATATTGAGTGTAAATTTGTTTGAATGGAATAATAATTATATGTTCTTCTTAATATAAAAAGTTCAAAGCTTACATTTGAAAAATTGAAATATAAAGCTCAATTCCAGAGATTACTTGAAGAACTAAAGAATGCTTGCTTTCTACCTTAGTCAACTTTTAATATTTTATTTTTTAAATATTAATAATCAAATTTATTAAAAATGATCCACACGGTGGCACCATTCAAGTGCATGATGCTCTTGAAATAAAATAATACCAACCATTCCAAAGACTAGAGCATTAAAATTTGATAGTATATAATAGTACTACCTTAAAAAACCTCTACTATAATTGGGAATTAGTTTAATCCCTTCCCAACGTATGGGTGTATTTTCAATAGATTCAAAGGCAATGGGAAGCCCACTTTCTTCCACATGACCAAGAAGGCATGTCCACGAGCACCGTACTCTATTACTTCTGATAGCAACCTTATACATGCCTCGGTCCCTATTCTGTAATTCTAGAATGTCTACAAATACATAGCCTTTATAGGGTTCATCTCCAACCATGCCCTCAGCAGAACCAACATCTTGCAAGTGCTTTGGTAAAATCACTTTTCTGATAACAACAATGTCCACTTTCAATGATTCTTCTTTATTTTGACAACAATACATGATGTCCGAAACTTGTGGCCATGGTGGACAATAACCTGGTTCTCCCAACTTCACCAAATGTTTACAAATAGTTACGTCAGCCAATTCAAGGGCTACAATAGCATCTGCCCTGTGCGGAATAGGTTGATCCATGAACTTGTGAAGAAGTACATGAATTGGTCGACAGTCATCCCCGGTATAAAACACTGGCTTTGATTTTAGAAGCACCATTGACGAATAATCTAAAAGCATTGGCGTAGGAAGTGATGAAGTAAGTGGGGTCTACAAAATTCAACATAATGTGATAATATTAGATTCTTTGACTCCATAATGAAAACATCAATCATTCATTGAATTATTTTGTTAGGTGTAAAATACAATTATAAACCATTACAACTTGCAACGTCTAATAATAAAATGGTACTTGAAATCTTGAAACCAGAGTTTTGTTGGTTACCTGTTTGAAAAATCTAGCATGGAAAAACAATCTATAATGCCCCATGAACTCGTGGATGAATAACATTGAAATTTTTGCTTTATAGGTTGAATATCCCAATTCCTGTACTGGATCTAATTCATGGCCATCTTCTATTGTAATCACATAATCACCTACTCTATAATGAATTCTACGAAAAATAACAAATGAAACTTTCTCAATTGCAGTTGAAAACTCCTCTTCTGTATTGTTATTGAGTATTCCTTCTTCTCTCCAATATTTACGCATGTACGTCTCAACGCTTGAGTTCATTTGCTGAATGTTTCCATTTTTCCACCCTACTGAAATACCTTTTAATTGAATGAGATCCCTACACGGACATTGCGGCAATGATGCATGCAATTTCTCTAACCTCTTCGCATCCATTATTGAATTTGTGAAGATGATTCCCTTCTCATGAGATTTTGGGCATACATAATAGTCCATACCTGCAATATATTCAATCCAAGTTAATGAAGTAATACATATCATAGTATGTTACTAGGAATTGTAATTACCAAAAAAAAAACATAGCATTTTCATCATGTATATAATCCATGTCAAACTATTAATGCAATACCTCCTTGTCCACCAGGTCGATGATGTTCTATTAACAATTGCTTGTGCATATCCAACATAGCCCTCTGTGGAGGATACAAATTATCTTTATCTTTTTCTATCCTCTCTCGAACACTAGTGAATGCCAAACGACTTTCATATTTTGAATATGTTATTTCACTATGCTTTTGATTTGTTTTGATACTCTTATAAGAAGATACGCTTCTTTCAAATCTATAACACCAATATAAATCATGTGGGCCATGTCGATAGATGTCATCCAACATCTCACCACTTCCTGTTGACATTAAAAAATTAATTAATTTTCACACCATGAATCTATGACATTAACATCATGTTTCATTACGTATTCTATGACATTCTCTATAAGTGACAACAATAATTATCAATATGTATTTGTCATATTTTACCTGCCACATGTTGTAAAATAGAACCACTAGGGCCCACAAATTCTTCCCATTGAATACGCCAAGCTGAAAGTAAAGATCTTGCAATTGTAATGGATTCATCCATCCAACCATTTGTCCGTGAATGAGAAAAAAATAATCTAGCAATTTCAGTGAGGATTTGTCCAATTGCATATATCTTTTCCGTCTTTTGTATATTCAATTCTTGTATACAATAAGGCAAACACCATTGTACAAAGTGTTGATACTCTTCTGCTCTCCAATATGAAAGTCTATTGGAACAATCAGATGGCCATCTGGCTCCAAGATCCTTAGGCCTGTATTTTGTGATTTTCTCCAAAGCTTTATCCACTTCATTAGCTCTACCTTGGCTTACAAGATGTTCCACATAAATCTTGAAAATGTTCAATGGCAAAATATGCATTGAATCATACACAACATCCAAGCTCAAATTAAAACCATATAAATGATATAGCCTCCAGAGTTTGGAATATGCTGTGATATTGCTTAGCCTTCTATTACTTCTGGAAGAGGATGATGTCTTGAACGCCTCAGCTTCCAAATAGATACTCTCGATGGTCCTAGGAAGTGGAGGATCATATTGAGCTTGCCTTCGGTTGTCAGAATACAGAACATTGCGTCCTAGGGATTTTTCTACCATGTGGCAACGACGACAAGCTTGGTAACCTAATAATTTGAATCCAGCTACTTTGCACTGAGCTGGATGGTCGCCTGTCCAGTACATGAGCATTGCCCTCAACTTTGAATTATGTACTCCATTGATGGGGCTTATATGCAAAGAAATGTCTTCTGATGGAAAATTGTACTCTACATCAAATCCGCAAATGAATGTAGATTCAATCTCTCATATCAATGGCTCCAAAAACACCGTCATGACTTGCTCTTCCATATTTTTTAGAATTTTTTGAGATGATGCAGGAATGAATAAAATAGGCATAGGGCGTAGCAGATTATTCATTCCTCCATTTAATATTTCAATCTCAACTGCCCATGAATCCTTGTACTTTGTTGTTGCTGCTTGAAATCCATCCCAGTGAGCAGCAATTGCAAAGTTTCTCGGATCTCCCTTCTCAGGAAAAAAAAATGGATTAGCTTAAATACTTGGAACTTTATAAATAAATATCAAATGAAGATTTATAAGATATTGTTATTCACCCCTGTGTTCACACTTGTATTAAAAAAATTGTTGTGAACTATGTGGATATTGCTTTGTTGCTATCTATTTCTACAAAAGTAAAATTTTAAATACACAAACATTAAAACAAACATCATTCATTTTCAACAAATGTGATTTGGATTCAAAAGGTCTAATTATGATGAGTTTAGGGTCCAATTTATGAAAAATAATTTTTTTTGTTTAGGCAACATGTACCTGTACGATTGAAGGTGACTGATCGATGTAGAAGCCACAATGTGGACATTGAAATTGATATTTTTCTAAGTCAATGTTCCATCCATCTTGTAGTTCAGTGCATTTTGTTGGAAATGCTCTAAACACTGAATTGCAATTTGTACCTAAACAACGTATCGGTAACTCCCAATGCCTTTGTGGGTTCCAGAATGTTTGGACCTCTCTCATTCTCTTTCCATGCCAGAATTGAGAGATGGAAGTGGGTTTGTAAGTGACTTCTCTTTCCAACCAATCACTTCGATTCCTCCAGACTTCTAGAAAGTCATAACATGTAGTTCTGCTTTTACACATTAATGCAATGCGCGGTCCAAAAGGCAAGTAATCAAATGCTAATACATATTTACGTTGAATTTTGCATTGTGGACACTTTTCAGAACAATGTTCACAATCTCTCGCAAGTCGAGTATTACTAGCATTATTGCAAGTGCATTTTACAACATGTGGACCTTCGTAAAAATCTTCATTGCTTGGTTCCATTAGAATAGGTGTGTGTGGAATTCCTTCTTTTCCAGTACACAACCTATATCTTACTGGAGTTGTCATTCCACTGTCTATGTAGAATTTTTCTAAATTATCCCAAGATGAAGGTGCAAAGTACTTCGCTGAGTTGGATTCTGTTTGCAAAAAAAACATAAATTAACTATAAAACATGATTTTATTTTATCTCCAAAAGTAATTACCATAGTTATTTCATCTTAAAAAAAAATTTCATTCTATTGTCTTGTGTAACTAGGGTACATTGAATAAAAAAAAGCAACAAGCCTAAATTTTTTGTAATGACGAACTTGCAGTATTGAGTAATTGCCCGATGCCCATCTTTGCATAGTCCAATATTTGTTCATGTTGATTTTCATTATTTTTTTTGAAGAATCTCTTAAAAAATTTGTCTTGTACTTTAATAGGTACATGAGCATCGTCTAAATCTGCTTGTAGACCTACAACTTCAATTTCAATTACCTGACTAACATCAAACTCAGTAGCAGGGAGATGGGGGATTCTACCATCTATAAATCCAATATTCTTTAGCATATCAACTTCTTCAGCAACGAATTCGGAGTTTGCACTTCCTCCTTGCGGAGACAGTGTTGGAGGCATATCAAATGCAATGCCTTCCATTGATGTAGAAGGGCTTATAGAACTATCCAATGCCATCATTGGAGCTACAAAGGAAGGTGATGAGGAAGATGGAGACATTGGTGTTTCAGGTGGAGGCAATGAAGAGGTAGCAGAACTACTTGTACTTGAAGAAATGTCATCTCTATTCCTCTTCCTATGTCTATAAAACGCTGACTTTGTAACTATTTTACCTTTAACTCTATATTCACGGGGAGGCATTGTGATTATATATGTTTGTTTTTCTATTCAATGAAATAATATCTGAATTATAATAACCCTATATGTTATGTTTGTAACAACAATGATCATTCAGAAATAATAAGATATTTTGTATATATCTTCCTATCAAATATACAATAGTACATATAAAGTGAAATAAATGATCTTGAACTTTCCTCTATTCACTTTAAGTAGCTTAGTTATTTTACCTTTCTTTTACTTTTGTTGCTATAAATTAAAAGTTATGTTCTATTAAAAAATGCATTTTTATATTTACCACTTAAGTTTGGTCTATGTTTACTAATCCAAAATCATAAGAATGACAAATTATCGGTAGGATGAAATAAATTTCAGTATTTTGTATAGTTTAGGGGCCCCTAGAGAACAAATTTACATACTTGTTACATCTTTTGAATTTCAAATTTTCAATATGAGAAGTTTTTGAAACATTTATTTAGAAAATATAATCTAATAGAAAAAGTTGGTAGACAAAATGTTCCTTCAATGAAACAAATCGTAGGGATGGAAAGTAACAATTTCTTGGACATTTCAATCTTTACTATGCACAAACAATTTGTGTCTAAGAATTTGTTATAAAAATATAAGGTTCAATTTTGGTGTTATTAAGTATACAAAATTAATTGATTAGGATTCCACATGTTTTATGTTGAATTTTCAAACAATACAATAATAGTATCAATTGTTAAATAGCAACATATAAAAAAATAATATGTTGTAGAGTCCAATTTGGTTAGTTTTGTCTTCCTATCCTTTTATTTGACACAATGTGTATTCTATTTGAGATAGTAGAGTTAACCCCTTAGATTCCTTGACTATGGTTTTCACGAAAACCGTTTCAAAAATGCCATTTCTAGTACAAGTACCAAATTTTTGAATTCTTTTTTGGACGCATGTAACTGTGGAATTTTGTAGTATGTTGACATAAAAACACGTGGTAAAAATTTCAGAAATTTCCGCAACGGGGATCGCAAGATATAAGCATTCAAAATCACTTAAATCATTTTTTTGGCCTTGCCAAAAATAGGGCACCTATGCTTCAAAAGCTTGTTTTGAATAAAAAATGTCCAAAATGGTGGTGCTTCTTTGAATTCTTTTTCCTAGACAATTTGTCTACATGCTTAAAAAATTTCGTGTTATTTGGAATTATACAACATATAGAATAATAATAGTTAGTAGAAAGAAGTAGAGAATGATTTAAAATACAAAATTGTTAAGAATTTAGTTATGGAATTGAAAAATTCCAATTCCAATGGATGCAATGTTGTAATAAACAATCTAAGTCCTACAGTATGATTTCATGTTTTTAAAAAAATATTGAAAAGTGAATAAGACAAATAACCTCAAAGTTTATTTTAGAAAAGAGATTCCATAACTTCTGACTCATTCATCACAATGGAATGATTCAAAACTCTCCTAGAATATATAACTCTAGAAAACCAATTTCAAATTTTTGATTTTGAATGAAGCAATTTTTTCAGATCAACCCGGACTACCTGAATTGAAAAACAAATTACATATTAGGCCATAACTTTTTACTCATATTTCCACTATTCTCATTGCATTTGAATTTATAAAAATATTAATAAAGAGGTTGTTCAAATATTCTATTTAAAATTTAAAAGAAAAAACAAAGTGTGCTTGTCGTAGACCTCAAGCACACCTAAAACATCCCTTCACTATTTCCATTGTGTTTGAATTTACAAAAAAATAAATATAAAATTTATTCAAAATTTCTATTCAAAATTTAAAATAAATAAATAAATAAGTGTGCCTGAGGTTTGCTTGAAGTGTGCTTGAGGTAGACCTCAAGGCTCAAGCACACCTTAAGCACACTTTCACTATTGTCATTGTATTTGAATTTATAAATAAAAAAATTAGAAGTTGTTCAAATATTCTATTCAAAATTTAAAAGAAAAAACAAAGTGCACGTGAGGTGCGCTTGTGATAAACATCAAGTACACCTAAAGCACCTTTTCACTATTTCCATTGTGTTTGAATTTTTTTTTACTTTTAAGAAAAAATTATTCAAAATTTCTATGCAAAATTTAAAAAATTGCAAAGTGTGCTTGAGGTGTGTTTGAGGTCTACCTCAAGCACACCTCAAGCACACTTCCACTATTATCACTCCCACTATTCTCATTGCATTTGAATTGAAGAAAATAAATACAATTTTTCTTTAAATGAAAAAAAAAATGAAATGAAAAAAAAAATGTACATGAAGTTTATTTAATGTAGACTTCAAACACACTTCAAGCATACTTTTCATATTATCATTGCATTTAGAAAATAAAATACAAAAATAAAATTTAGTGAAAAAATCTTTTCAATATTTTTTTATAAAATAAAAGTGTGCTTGAGGTGTGCTTGTAGTAGGTTTACAAAAATTGATAATATAATTATGAGTGAACCGTATAAAGACCCAACCTCCCTAGCTATCAGATTCTTTGATGCATAGGCACATGCATAGGTGTATTCTTTGTTTCTACAATTTCCTTGAAAGTTGGTCATGAGATAGTTTTGTTCCTATCATCCTTATTGGAATAAGCTTAGGTAAAATTAGGTCAAGATCAAAGGTATGTATTGTACAGTGCCCTACAACTCATTTACTAATTTTTTGATAGTTTTCACTAGAAAGTACATCAACCTTAAAAAGCTCTAGCGTGCTAAAAAATGAAACAATTATGAAACCACAAATTGCGTTGAAATCTCAGGGGTGCACTTAGTTCTACTATAACAAACCACGTGTGAACGAGTGGTTTCTAATAAACTATAATTTCAACCTAAAATTTTGAACATTGTTTAATAATGACTATAGCTTTTTATTGCCAAAATGTCCAACTCAAATAAAATATGAAATGATTTCTAGAAGAGGTTGAAAATGAACTAAAATGGCATGTTTTTCAACTCAAATAATTATAGAGGACACATTTAGATGACCGTTGAGTCAATATTCAACTCAAAATGAGCTTTCAACAATGAGTTATTTTTAGAATTTTTTTTTTCATTTTCTAGTCAATTTTTTCTTATGTAATATAGGGGTGTGAAAGTTATTTTTCAGTTCTACAGTGTATCTTTTTACTTCAAAAATTTGTAACTAATTATTAGTAACAAATAAAAATATCAATAATTCAAAACATAAACTTTCAAAGTAGGAAAATCTATTCATACTTTTTTAATTTTGTTTTAATTAAAATTCAAAAAGTATATAGGGGGTCCAAAGTTTAGTTCACATGTGGTTTCTAATGGACACTCTAAATGACCCCCTCAAGGTTGGAATTGCAATGAAGTGCAATTCAACTCCATAACAAGTGAAAAAATAAATAATTTAAAATTGTACAACAATTTGGATTCCTTTTAAATACTATAGAGAACCTTTGGAGTATAGTCAAAGTCTTTTTGCATTTGGGTGAAACAAGCAAGAAATCATACAAGGAATTCACGTGGTATGGGAATAAGTATATCTAAAACAATTGTGAAGGTTCATTTCTTATATGTACCATTGAATACAAGTTGTAATTTTTAAAATTGTTGGCAACACTAGATAGTACACAGTGTATAGAAAACATCAAATTTTTTGTATGATTTCCAATTACATATGTGTGTTTGTAATGATGATAAAGTACACTTTAGTGTGATTCCAACACAATTCAAAATTCAAAATTCCATTTTTTTAATTGTTCGCATGGGCCTTCCAAAGTTCTCCTAATCTTAGTAGGATTCAAAAATTTGTAAATGAGTTGTAGTGCACTGTACACTTTGTTTTTTTTCCTTTTAGTCTTCCTAAGCTACAACATAACAAAGCACATAAAATTTAAACAAAAGCTTGAAGCATCAAGTAGAAAAGGGCACTAATGGTTGATCCAATGAATGAGAAGAATGAAACAAAAGATTCATGGTAATTTTAATTTTTCTAATTTTTTAATTGTCTAATATATATTTTTTAAATGGACAAAGGAATGGACTGGCTTTGTTGCGGTATGAGAAATTTTCTTCTTACTACATGAAAAAAATGTGAGATAAAACACTCTATGCACCAAAAAAATTTAAAGGATCATTATTGTGACCTTAAAACATAACATGAAAAATATATAGTTATTTCAGGATAAAAGATAATTCAATTCAATTTTCTAATTTAAAAAAATGAACAATTTTTACAAGATAAATCCAACTGACATGAAATTGGCACAAATAAAAAGTTTTGTGAACAAAAAAGTTTAAAGGCTCCGTTTTGTGATATCAATCTCATTTGAAAGTTATAGATTTATAAAATTGAAATCTGAAATTAAATTAATTTTAATTACTTTTGATTATATTGTAGGAATGATACAGGGCTCACTAGATTTATACTTGAAATTAGGTTGTTTATTTTGTTTAACTAACCTTTAAGAAACCATGAAGTGTTTGGGTGCGTTCTAAGTAGTGTTGGAAAGTTTTTGTAAGGAGGGGTGAATGGACTTTTTTTCTAAACATTTCGATAAAAAGTGTGAAAGTTATTGAATTTTGAAATATTTATGAGGTTGATAATTGAAATACATTATTTTTAATTTTGGAAAAATCTGAACTTTCACGTCGCATGTCAAAATGCCACGAAACAAAGCCTTTATACTCCTACGTGCAAAAAGTTTTATATTCATGCCAATTTTGTGGTGTTTGGCCTACTCTGTGAAACTCTTGGATTTTTTTAAATTAAAAAAATTGAATTACATTATCTCTGATTTTGTTGAAAATATAATATTGACACATGGAAAATGCTACAAAATAAAGCCCTTGCACTGCATACCTTTGTGCATAAAGGTATATATTTGTATCGAGAAAGTAAACTTTCACAAAATGGTGTGAAAGTTATTCCATTGTTTTAATGAATATAAATTAAGGTATAGTGTTTTTTTCAAGATCTTTTAGTAAGTAGAATTTATAATTCTAAGGTAAGAATTTGTGTAATTTTAAGAATATGACTTCATATTAATATGAGTAACTAAAGTATGAGTTCTCATTCCACTAAATTAGTTAAAAATCAAAAAGAGTTATTTGTATTAAGGAAAATAAGTTATTTGTATTAAAAAAAAATTCACTACTTATAAGTTTGATTAAGTTAGTTAAAAATAAAGAAGAGTTTTTAAAGTGTTTAAAAAATCTTAAAAAATCTTTTAGGTGGGTGTATTATTTTTACCAATTTCAATCCAAGTTTTGAATAAAATATCAACTGTTGGGCTATTAGGCTACCACTTGATGTCTTTATCTACTTGGCAGAGAGAGGTAAGCCTGAGACCCATCGAACAGATCTGTTGACAGAGCCTTATCGCACAAGCGAAATGACCTCCCGAACTTAACATGCTCCCATCCGACCCTGAGTCCGAGCCTCCTGCAGCCCGTCGGAGCAGAACACAGGGAAATTTTGCCATAACGAAGGACGAACACTGGAGAAGTTAGCGAGTTTCCCTGTGAGATCACAGGGAACGCCATATGAGCTCCCTGTGGAATAAGAAGGATCGATATATATGTACAACGAAGACATGATCGAACTCGAGGAGCGGCGAGCTCGGTTGTACGTGGGATGGCATGGTATAGAAAAGGCGGAGGGAAAGCGTGACGATGTAATGGACGTCGATTCTGGCCATGGGGGAAGAAGAACGCTACGTATGTCTTGCTTAGCTAGTCAGCATGCCTATAGCTAGATCGTGCACTGTACGTAACGGATCGAGTGCAGTACGTCATGCAGGATAGTGGCCCGGCCTGTCCATTCCTCAATATCTCATCGACGGTGCTGTTGCGTGTGCAGGCAGCTGGAAATCGACAGGGACCAAATGCTGTACAGGTGCACGTCAGGAACATGTTCGACAAGCGAACTCCATTAATGAGTGTTACCCAAGGTCTACAACGTTTACGGGAAGATTATTTTCGTGAGCATGGCCGGGAAGCTCTGAAGCTGCTTGAGTGCAGTACATGGTCCGAATGATATGAAAGTGGAGCATTGAATGGCCAATGCGGCACGAATTGGTAACGCTCTACTCTGTAGAGCTACTTTTGACAAAAAATTTACAGTTTTTACGTTGCCATGTACACAGTAGTCCTGAGGAAGTTCTGCAAGTACTTGCACGTCTTTCCACTGAAGGTACAGGCGGCATGGTAATGTATTGTCATTCACGAGTACACGTCTTCACGGCAACTGTGGCTCTCGTCCAGTAGAAGTCCAATGTTATAGCTGCATAAATTCTAATACTGTTCCACGAATTTTTTTAAACGAATACTGTTCCACGAATTTAGCATGAATAATAAATGCTCACTACATGCAAGAAGGCGTAATTAAGCTGTACACTGACAAACTGCCCGCTATCAACAGTACTCGTTTCACTATTTTTGCACCTTCATTCTTGTCATCACTGGGCAGATAGAAATTTCTTGTTTTCCTGAGACCTCTCGCCCTTACCATTTTTCAGAAAATGAGGACACAGTAATCGGGCGCTTTCAACTGCATTCCGGCTAAAGAACTCTAGCTGCACCGATCTCCAGAAAAAACGATGGATGGGAAACAGTCGTTGCTTGCAAGATACGGAAGTTTTCCTCTGTCCATATTCCAAAAAATGTACACCGGTGCGCTTAGGGTTTAAAAATGGGAACGGTTTAATGACACTTTGAGGGACACAAGCAGGGACGGGTTTGGATGTTTTCACCTTACTAGGAAACTAGAAATGTAAACTGTTGGTCCATTGCAAGTGAAAAGTTGATATCACTCTTTGCAGTGAACTTATATCCCCTTAAAAGAGAGTTTAGGCCTGTAGGGCCAAAACTTTTGACAATCACCAAGTATCACAATGTTCACTACAGAATCAAAGACCTTTATTAAGGTACAAATTGATGAGAAAACTCAATGTACGGTAATATTCCGGAAGGGATCCTCTTTACACTACTTACGCCATTCCTCACAAGAGAGTGAATCAATTTTTCTCAGGTTTCTTCACGCAGTTTAGTCTCTCCTTAAAATCTGCCGCCATCAGAGGAAGACCCTCACGCAATGTCACCTGATAATAAGAGACACATTGGAAGAAACAATAAACGTCACAGGAACTTAATGAAACGCAGTAACTTAGAAATTGCTCTAACATAAAACATTACAACACGAAGCTATGTTACCCCAAAAGGCTGTGCCCCATTCGTAGTGTGCAGCTACAAAGCTACAAGAGGCTCTGTAGCTTATTTTCATGGTTAAGCTGCACTGCAGATGTACCTTATTTAATGTCAGGGACTAGAGTTCAGTTATCAAATAGCAATCACAAAGCTTAAGAACCTACTCGAACTATCTCACGTTACAGCAGACTCTCCTTCGGTCCACAGCCAATAATTGAAGTTAAGGGTTAAAAGCTTCACCTTGGGCTCCCATCCAAGAAGCTTGGTGGCCTTGGTGATGTCTGGTTTGCGCTTACGAGGGTCATCAGGAGTGTTCTCAACAATTTTGGTCTGTACAGAAGGCTCAATCAACTGGGTTTCCATCCACCAACCCAGAAAATCATTATTAGAAATCCAGAGGACAACTAAGCTGCAACTCTGCCATTAGACGAAATAGAATAGCTGCCATGCTGCCAAGAATCCTAGGATTACGGATACAGGATATTGGACAAACTTAACCATCTGGCCATATCGAAAATTCATACTGAGTTTTGGTACACCGGATGTTCTGTTCTAAAGTTTGAGTTCCAAGTACTACCTCCCTCACTGCGTCAGCAAGCTCCAACATTGTAAATTCCCCTGTTCCATATGAAAAGCCCACAAAATTTAATTGATGTCTCTGCAAGCAATTACATATGTAACTTTAACAGAAATAACCATGCTCGGAGATTGTGTGCATGACTGCTTTTGGAAACGCCTGAACAGAAAAGGTTTGCAAAGGAAAATCAATGAAATAATTAACCAAAACAAAAGAGCACCTGGGTTGCCCAGATTGATTGGCCCAGTGTGCTTTCCATTCATCAGCCGGTACAGACCATCCACCTGCGCACAGCTACTACTAAGTCACAAACCAAGTTCACAGACAGGTGCTAAAAAATACACGTTGCCATCAAGAACTGCAAAGACTTGAATTCAGAACATCAGTCATGAAGAAATCGAGCATCTACCATGTCAGAGACGTAGCAAAAACTACGAGTCTGGGTGCCCGGCGCCTGCACTGTCAGGGTCTCCCCTCTGCACAACCAAAAGATGCATCACATATCCAAATCCTTGACAAGTTCCAGTATTAAAAAAAAGGAGCGTGGGACATTTGGCCAGAAAAATTATGTCGGTCGTCTCCGACTTCTAATGGATGTACATAACCCTCGAGAAAATCAGAAGCACAAAAATTGAAGTCCTCATTTGGAGGAATAACTGAAATAAATGTGTAGAAAGTCAGTACCTTAAAGCCTGAGCAATAAAATTGCTGACAACTCGTCCATCATCAATGTTCATGCGAGGTCCATAGGTGTTGAAAATTCGTGCTACACGGATTTCTGTCCCCACAGAATGGTCGATGACCAAGGCTCAAAATCTTTAGGTGCAGCTACCACATTTAAAGACGCATTTCAAGATGTCCATGGTACGTTCTGGATCCCAGTCACTATAGCAAGAACAAGACATCACGGAAACAATACCTAAATCTTCCAACCTCAGATATTATGTTTATGATAGCACATAAAGGGATAAAAGTGGAGAACATTGTACAAGCTTATTGTGAAAGGCCACATCCACAGTATTAAGGACGCATACCAAGGCCATGCTGCCGATGGTAGTCGAACATAAGGGTCTCAGCAACACGTTTTCCCTCGTCATAACAGCTTCTGACTCCTACACAAGGGGAGAATCCAAGTTAAGGTTGAAGATGTAATACGTGATAAAATGTATGATAATATGGAGTTGGTGATACTTGAGGAAATTGAATTTCGTCTAGTCAGTACGATTCACTATCACTATCGCCGGTATCTGCAAAAGAAACTTCAAGAACTGTTTCCTCTAAATTTTGATTTAAAATGAAGGTTGATGATTTCTCTCGAGGAATAAGGCGCAGATCACTGTGCAGCATATTTGCACGAAAGTCCTACAGGCTGAATTCAATTATGCAGCAACAGGTGTAACTTACCAATCGGGTTCACGTTTCCCCAATATTCCTCTGTTTGAGGATGCTCCAAAGGATCCCCATAAACTTCAGACGTGGAAGTAAGAAGAATTCTGCTACCACAAGTAATGAACATGAGCCACTAGTCGTAATCACTATTTATACAACCATCTGGAGATGGAAAATCCTTTCAAACAAAATGAACGACTAAGCGGTTATTATAAACTCTAATTGGCTACATCTGAAGATGATAGTGGGGTTTATCTAAGATTGATTACCAATCAATTATGAACAAATTTAAGACCCAAAAAACTGAAGAGTAGGAAAAAAATCACATACCTCGCTCCAACTCGTTTTGCGAGTCCAAGCATGTTGAGCGTACCCATCACATTTGTTTTGATGGTCTGCAAAATAACTGTCTTCAGGCTACAACCATGAAACAAAGACTCTTGAACTCAAATATGGGAACAAATAGCCAAGACGAATCATCATGTAGAGTTCACAGTTCACCTTCACAGGATTATACTTGTAAAAAATGGGAGAGGCAGGGCAAGCCAGATGGTAAATCTGGTCCACTTCAACCAATAGTGTCTCGGTCACATCTGCAAACATGAAAAAACACGCAAAGCAATCAGCCGAAAGGCCACTTTCCAGAAATACAAGAGTGGATTTCACACAAATCGTTGAAACTGATTCAACAGGTTAACGGTGGTCTTAATTCGAGTATTAGATGTACTTTCTTTATGTACTGTAAGTATCACCGGACTCTGTTATCTCTAGCAAGCAATAAACACTAATTAATATGGACTCAGTCAGATGATCAGAGTGTATAACATGCGATGACATAGCCAGAGAGCAAAAAGAGGAACGAAGACAAACCGTGACGAATAAGCTCAAAGTCTGGATGACCAATCCATTTTTTCAAATTGTCCTTGGACCCTGAGAAGAAGTTATCAGCGACGATAACCTGCATATTAAATAGGGAAAACATCTTTGTGAGACAATAACGTCGAAGTAGACCCGGCGGTAGCCACATAAGCGTTCCTTATCAAAACAAAATAGCAGAGCATTCCATAGTCCACTTACAACATCTTCAAATTGTAAACTACTCCACTACTCTCCAATTTCCATTCCCAAAACATAACCAATTACGGTTTCTCTTTCGTTCCCTGAGAACTTGCATTCCATGTAAGCGATCTCTCCTCAGCCAACTGAATAAACGTAACGAGACTATGCTCCAAGGCCTCTCAACCCTAGACCCCATCTTCGTCTCCCGAATTGAAATCTCCAAACAAAAACCTCACCTCATTTGTGCCTTCCTGCATGAGCCGGTCGACCAAGTGAGATCCAATGAATCCAGCGCCTCCTGTAACCAAAATCCTCATCTTCGTCTGCATCAAAACAACAAAAACCTAATTCAGCAAACGCTTAAATCTGACAACAATTTACACAGATTTTCAATCACGAACGAAAATATCTAATTGAAACCCCTTACCGTCGTCAACTTCGACGACCGAAACGGTGAAGGAGCAGGAGGCATCTTCGTTGCACCATCCACATTCACTACCGCTGCTGCTGCCATCTCGCCAATCCTAAATTCAACAAAACAAACAATCCAACGAACGTAAGCCAGATCGCGTTCCCTCTCTCCGCTCCCCTGTTCACTCCACCACCAAATTTCAACAAATTTCTTTTCAATCCTATCAATGCGGCTCCCTGAAGCTCCATTTAAGCATTCCTACCACGAAATTTCGAAGCCAGAGAGAATTCTCGCATTATTCTGGATTAGAGCGAGCAGGAATGCTGCCGTTTGACTCAGCTGTGACTCAGCAGGAATATAACACACCACCTTGTGATGATTCAAGATTATCTCTCTCAATCCGTTGCGTATGAATCCGAAAACTCCAACTCTCCACACCACGTACAGCGATCTACTCAGCTAAGCTAAAACACACACCAATTGATTCTTGTTTCTTGAGAGAGAAAAAAAAAGGCACAATGCTGCGACGTCCCATCCAAGGCACCGCAAGAAAGACATTCTGAGACTGTTTTTGAAGTTTTTTTGAGGGGTTGAATGCAATCTATCGTGACTTACCTGTTAAGGTGACAAGATCCAAGTGCGAAAAAGCTTCACCAACTGAAGTGAGTGAGCAAGCAGGCTGAGCGATCGCTGGCTATGGAAGGGAAAGGTGATCTGGTGCGGCAACGAAAACGCCGCTTCCACGAAAAAACACACAATGCCAGTTTCGCCGGCTGAAGAAAGGCTACGGCACTCCGCGTAGGAACACTACTAAGTAATAATGTGTTATTATTAATATTAATATATATTATTAAATTTGAGATAAACCCCCCATCAAGGGTACATTAGGGGTAGTCACACCTTCTTCACTTGGCACTTGAAGAATGGAGAATGAGAAGTTGGGGAGGGTTTGGAGGAGCCTATGGGAAGCCACGATGGGTGAAGAAGGTGTGACATCCCTAAAAGATGTGTTGAGAGTGGAGAATGAAAAAATGGAGAATCCATGTACCTAGAAGTAAACCATGAAGTGAAACTAGGGTGACAAAGGGAAAAGTGCCAGTTCAAAAAGGAAAAAGGAGAGCATAAAGGAATATACTTAAGTACGTATATCTTCCTCACTCCCAATCTTCACCTCCAGAGGTGAAGAGTGGGAGTGCGGAAGATATACGTACTTAAGTATATTCTCTCTTGAAAGGACAAGTTCAACTGAATCCCAAACCGCCACGTACGTGTTTTCCATTCTTCAACTCCAGAGTGAAGAAGGTGTGACTACCCCTATTCACACCAAAGGGTGGAGTATGAGATTTTAGTAAGAAATTAAAAGGATTTTGCTTCAAATCAATTAAAAAAAATTATCTCATAATTTTTTTTAAAGGATGATTTATGTGATTATTTTATTCATAAAGAGAATATCCTACAAGAAGGTCAAATTTAGACATGAATTAAGTATATTTTGGAATTTTGGAATGATAAAAATATTATAAGTGAAATGTTTGAAAGGTTGCTGAAATTTTCATCCATATTGCCTAATTTTTGAATATTTTTGAAAACCTACATCATGCCTTAAGCCCCATAGGACGAGTTTTGAAAAACAAAAAACTCTAAATAAAAGTCATTGAACTCAAAAAAAAATTGGATGCCAGAATGCCAAAATTTTAACATGAGCGGTTTCACCTACCAAAATCTTTTGAGAGCAAAAAAGAAAGTACTTCAGCACTCAATTGTCAAAACAAGATCTTCACATACAGTAGCATTGAATATGGTTTTAATATTTTAATGGCATCTTAGTAGCTTTGTGTAAAACCTTCAAGATATACCCCTCGTGTTACATTGGATTTAGAGCAAAGATTTGCCCCTTTGGAGAAAACAATTGAGTTGAGTTTGAAATTTTATCTTCTTGCATTTTATATGTCTCTTACTTTGGCATGAATGTACTTTAAGGGTACTTTCACAAATCACAACAACATTGTTAAAAATATGAGGTATAAATTTTAACCTTGTAAGATAAAAAAAATGTTATTCTTTAGGAAAGGAAAACCTTTCACCAAGGTAGCTAGCCAAAAATGATTGAATTCATAGATTTTAGGTCTCTCATCAAGTACATACTTTGTTTCTACAATAACTTTATATATCATTATTTTTATTCTTTGAAAATTTTAGGGTTAAAACTAATGACTTGTGTTATCATATTGTTGTTCCTATTCATAGTTTGGTACTATGCTTGAGTGAGAAAAAAATCTTGTTCCAATTATCACATTTTTATACGTAGTAAAAAAATTCAATAGAATTATTCTAAATTCTTTTAATGAACAAATGAACACAAAATAATTGAAAATTATTATTGATGTATTTAAAAATTTTAGTTGGAGGGAAGTA
>CAMQQG010000434.1:0-29902 GCA_947034895.1 Rhytidiadelphus loreus | reverse complement strand
GTCGATGGCTGTTTTTGCTTCAGTTTTGGCGTTCGGGTGGCATCGGCGGAGGCACTGATTGCCGGGAGTTCGGTGGCGTCCGTTGGGGCGGCTTTTTGGGAGTCCAGCACGGCTTTGGCACGATCCGCGGTGACCGCGCGATGTTCGATGTAGTTGTACGGAGCAACGGTTTCGCCTTTCAGCAAGGCAAGGCCGATCTCCACGAGCCGCGGCCCGTACAAGGCGACTTCGTGCGAGATGGTAGCGATGGCGGGGCTGCCGGGACGCTGCATCTCGACGAGCATCTCGTTCAGGCAGTCGTGGCCTACGATGGCAACATGCTTTTCACGGCCCAGCTCGCGAACCGCGGCGATGGCGCCCATGGCGCTGGTGTCGTTGGCACCGGCGATGAGGATGCGCTTGTCCTTGGGGTGGCGCTTCAGGAAGTGGAGGACTGCGTCGTAGCTCGGCTCACGCATGCCCCGGCCATCGATGCGCACGAAGGACTCGACGGGCAGGTTCGGCACGCGGGCCTTGACGCCTTCAAAGGAGCCGGTAATGCGGCTCTGTACCAGGGGGCCTGCCTCTTCAATGTCGAGGCCGACGATCCAGTCTGCCTTGCCGCCCCAGTGGTTCATGGTGAATTCGGCGAGCAGCTCACCGGCGAGGCGTCCGGCGCGGTAGTTGTCGATGCCGAAGTAGGTAGCGTGCGGATGCGGGATGTCGACTGCGATGAGAGGAATGCCGGCCTGCGCGATCTTGTCCGCGATGATGGGAGCGGCGCGTTCTTCCACGTTGAACTCGATGATGACGTCGACGCGCTCGCGAATAAAGCGGTCGGCGTTTTGCGTGGCGGTTTCCGCGTCGTAGCGGTTGTCCAGCACCATCAGGTCAATCCCGACGGCGGCCGCCGCGGTGTGCAAGCTGGTCTGTACAGCCTGTGAGAAAGGCATCTCCGCGCTCTGGCCGGCGAAGCCGAAGCGCAGCTTCCTGGGCCTGGCCACGTAGCGATAGTGGCGGTCCGCCGTCTGGGCTACATAGCCGCGATGGACCAGCGTTTTGAGGATGCGATAGACGGTGGTCTTCGACACCCTAGTGCGTTGGTGGATGGCTTCAAGCACCAGCGGCTGGTCTTCTGTCTGCAGCAACTCCAGAATGTCCAACGCTTTGGTCAGGACGGGGATGAGATACAGCCGTTTGGGTTTGGCTCGGGTAGCCATGGTTCACCTCAGGACGATGCGGAGCACGCGTGGCCCTATTATTGCCAGATCGAGCAGGTTTTCCCTAATGGATTTCAAAGAGGAAGGCATGCTCGAATGCGGGCTTATGCGTATGAACTGCCTCCGCCGGCGTTTTTCGCTTTACGTTCTTCGGTGATGCGAGCGACGTAGCCGCCCTGGCGTAGCGCCGCCAGCGGATCGCGCGCCAAACCACGCTGCTCGCGCCATGCCTGTACCAAGGGGCGGACGTCTTGCCAGAACGCGTCTCGGAAGAGTTCTTCGGCTTCCACCAGCCTACAGCTGTCCTGAAGTTGAGCGAGCGCGGCCTGGTCCACGAGTGCTGCCCTGGCGTAGAGCTCCTGCGCGGTCGCCACGGTTTGCACCATGGCCTCAAGCTTGCCCTTGAGGTTGTGGCTCTGGTCGATCATGTAGGCCGGTGCAGTAAAGGCGCCGCCACGGCTCTGCTCGTAGAGGATCTCGTGGAAGATGCGGAAGATCTGGTAGGGGTCGATGGAGCCGAGGGTCAGATCGTCATCGGCGTACTTGCGGTCGTTGAAGTGGAAGCCGCCGAGGGCGTTGAGCTCGATGAGCCACGCCACAATCTGCTCGATGTTGGTGCCCTGGTAGTGATGGCCGGTATCGACGAGCACCCTGGCCTGCGGGCCGGCGCTGCGGGCAAGCTCAAGGGCCATGCCCCAATCGGCGATGTCGGTGTGATAGAAGGCCGGCTCAAAGGGCTTGTACTCCACGAGCATGATCTGGCCGGGGGCCAGCGCTGCGTGGCAGCGGGCGAGCGCTTCCTTCATCCAGCCGATGCGGCGGCGCATGCTCTGCGTGCCGGGGTAGTTGGAGCCGTCGGAGACCCAGAGCGAGACTTCGGCTGAACCGAGGGCTTTGCCGATCTCTACCGAGTCCACGAGGTGCGAGGTAGCCATCTCGCGGACGGCGGCGTCGGGGTTGCAGATGGAGCCGAACTTGTACTCGGCGGCCTGAAAGAGGTTGGGGTTGATGGAGCCGGCGCGGACGCCGGTGGACTGCTCCAGTACCTTGATCTTGCCGACATCGGCCAGGCCGTTGGGAAGGTCCCACAGGACGTGCAGCGCGAGGGTCGGCGTGACGCCGGTCAGGCGATTCACCTCGGCTGCGTCGGCGAACTTTTCCTCGATGGTGGTGGCAGCCGCGGCCTGTATGAACTTGCCGAAGCGCGTGCCAGTGTTGGCGAAGCCCCATGAGGGGATCTCGATGTGAAAGGCGTCCAGCGCGGCGAATACCAGGCTCTTTTTTTGGTCGTCAGGCAATGTGTTACCCCATAAGCGACCGGCGCAGTCCTGCGCCGGATATCCTTATCAACGGAACTATAATCTGTATTGAAACAATTTGGGAGGGGAAATTGAGGTGCTCGTGCTTCCGAGCCCGGTGGCCTGGATTCCATTAGGTACACAGTTTCACCTTTCTTAGCGCGATAGGGTAGGATGGCAGCGCTCAACCAGGAGCGGCCCGCATAGGCCCGAGATCAAGCAAGCGAGGAAAAACGTGGGTCCGAATCCCTTCGTCGGCGTATTATTTCACTGGATCGGCGGCCTTTGCTCCGCCAGCAACTTTATCCCGTTTCGGGGGATCAAGCGCTGGTCGTGGGAGATCTACTGGATTATCCAGGGCGTGGCCGCGTGGCTGCTTGCGCCGACGTTGTTTGCGGTGATCTGCGTGCCGCACGTCTTCCAGATATTGCGCGCGGCACCTGCGGAGAGTATTGGATACGCGATCTTGTGGGGGACGTTGTGGGGCGTGGGCGGACTTACCTTCGGTCTTGCGATTCGCTACCTGGGACTGGGGCTGGGATATGCCATTGCGCTGGGCTTCTGCACGGCGTTTGGCACGCTGATCCCGCCGATCTTTCACGGGCAGATGCATACGATTCTGAGTGAGCGCTCGGGCCAGGTCATCCTGCTAGGGGTGGGGATGTGCATTGTCGCCATCGGCGTGAGCGGGGCGGCCGGCTACTCGAAGGAGCAGGAGGTCAGTGAAGAGGACAAGGCGATTGCGGGGGAGCGGGACTTCTCGTTCGTCAAGGGTCTGGTCATCGCGGTGTTTGCGGGGATCATGAGCTCCTTCTTCGCGTTTGGACTGGATGCCGGCAAACCGATTGCCGATATCGCAAAGGCGCAGCTGCTTTCAGCGGGGAGGTCGGATATTGTGTCCAATCTTCCGGTGCTGATTGTTGTGCTGTGGGGCGGATTTATCACGAACTTTATGTGGTCGGCAGTTTTGATCTTCCGCAATCGTTCGCTTGCGCAGTTTGCGGGGGCGCCGGGGGACAATCCGATGGGGACGGCCACTATTACAGGGGACACGCTGATGGACGTCGACCCGCGCCATCTGCTGCAACGCATCAGCCCGAGGGTGTTGACGCGGAACTACCTGCTGGCCGCTCTTGCCGGGGTGATCTGGTACTTCCAGTTCTTCTTTTATTCGATGGGCACCACGAAGATGGGCAAGTATGACTTCGCCAGCTGGACGCTGCACATGGCGAGCATCATCATCTTTGCGAACCTGTGGGGCATTGCCTTGAAGGAATGGAAGGACACCAGCCTGCGCACGCGGACGCTAGTTGGTTGCGGACTGGCCCTGCTTATAGGATCGACAATAGTTGTTGGTTACGGCAGCTATCTGAAGGTCCACTAGTTCACACGGCGCATCTGCGCCTCAACCGAGGAGATTCTCTGCGCATCGCGCTCTTTGTCGCTTGCTACAATGACACCCTGTTTCCGCAGACGGGCATCGCCGTGACGCGGGTGCTGGAGAGGCTGGGGCATACGATCGACTTTCCGTTGGCCCAGACCTGCTGTGGCCAGATGCACTACAACACGGGGTACCATCGTGAAGCGGTGCCGCTGGTGCGGCGGTTCGTCGAGATATTCCGCGAGGCAGAGGCGGTGTGCGTGCCTTCGGCGTCCTGCGTGGCGATGATGCGCGAGCACTATGAAATGATGGCCGAGGCCGAGAAGGATCCGGCTTTCCTGGCCGATGTGCAGAGCTTGCTGCCACGGGTGTTTGAGTTTTCTGAGATGCTGGTGAGCCGGCTGGGCGTGGAAGATGTGGGTGCCGTTTTTCCGCACAGCGTGACCTATCATCCATCGTGCCACTCCCTGCGCATGCTGCACGTGGGCGACGCGCCGGTAAAGCTGCTGCGCGCGGTGCAGGGCCTTGAGCTGCGAGAGTTACCGAACAAAGAGCAGTGCTGTGGTTTTGGCGGTACGTTTGCGGTGAAGAACGCGGATGTTTCGCTGGCGATGCTGGGTGAGAAAGATGGCTGTGTGGTGCAGACCGGCGCCGAGGTGGTGACGGCGCTGGACAACTCGTGCCTGATGCAGATTTATGGCGGCCTGCATCGCGCGGGCTCGCCGGTGCGCACGTTGCACCTGGCAGAGATACTTGCGGAGACAGGTGGAGCGGCATGAGCGTGCTTGTGGGCAAGACAGCGGAGGCACCGGACTTTCCGATTGCCGCGAAGACCGCGCTGAAGAACGACCAGCTTCGCCGCAACGTGCACCATGCGACCAACGTCATCCGGAGCAAGCGCGCGCTGCGGGTGGATGAGATGCCGGACTGGGAGGCGCTGCGGCAGGCGGGCAGCGAGATCAAGGCGCATACGCTGGCGCACCTGGACCACTACCTCGTTGAGTTTGAGCGTAATTGTGAACTGGCGGGCGGGAAGGTGCACTGGGCGCGGAACGCTGGGGAGGCGAACAGGATTGCCATTGAGCTTATCCGCCAGTACAGCGTGGGCCAGGAGCAGGTGGAGGTGATCAAGGTCAAGACGATGACCTCCGACGAAGTGCAGATGAACCGTGCGCTGGAGGAGGCCGGCATTATGCCGATCGAGACCGATCTGGCGGACATGATCGTGCAACTGGGCAAGGATGAGCCCTCGCACATTGTGGTGCCTGCGCTGCACAAGAACCGGTTTGAAATTCGGGACATCTTCCGCGAGAAGATGCATAGGCCGGAGCTTACGGAAGAGCCGGAAGCGTTGACGGCCGCGGCACGGGCTTATCTGCGCGACCGCTTTCTGCGCGTAAAGATTGGCGTCAGCGGGGCGAACTTTGCCATCGCAGAGACCGGGTCAGTGTGCGTGGTGGAGTCTGAGGGCAACGGCCGCATGTGCGTCACACTGCCGGATGTGCTGATCACGCTGGTGGGCATCGAAAAGGTGATTCCGCGCTTTGCCGATCTCGAGGTCTTTCTGCAGACGCTGCCGCGCTCTGCGACGGGTGAGCGGATGAATCCTTACAACTCGCTGTGGACGGGTGTCTCACCGGGGGACGGACCGCAGGCGTTCCATGTGATCCTGCTGGACAACGGCCGGACGAACCTGCTGAAAGACGAGCTGGAGCGTGAGACGCTGCAGTGCATCCGCTGCGGAGCGTGCCTGAACGCGTGCCCGGTGTATCGCGAGACGGGAGGCCATGCGTATGGCAGCATCTACTCCGGGCCGATCGGGGCCATACTTTCGCCGCAGCTGCAGTCGCTGGAGCACTCGCGCTCGCTGCCGTATGCCTCGACTCTGTGCGGGGCCTGCTACGAGGTTTGTCCGGTAAAGATCAATATCCCCGAGATATTGATTCATCTGCGGGGCGAGGTGGTGCGCGAGGACCAGAAGACTTTCGCCGGCAAGCTTGCGCCCGAGAACCTTGCCATGCGGGGGGCCGCTGCGGCGTTCCAGAGCCAGCGGCGGTACGAGGCGGCGCAGCGGCTGGCTCGGGTGGGGCAGACACTGTTCAAACGCGGCGACCAGCTCAGGAACCTGCCCGGCATGGCCGGGGCGTGGACGCGGTCGCGCGATCTCCGGGCCATTCCTGCGGAGAGCTTCCGGGATTGGTGGAAGCGGCGGGCGGCACAGACCTCCAAGGACGGTGCAGCGTGACGGCGCGGGAGGAGATTCTTGGCCGGGTGCGATCCGCGCTGACGGTACCCGCGAACGATCCAGCGGGTTCTTACGCACGCATTGCGCAGGGCTATGACCGGGTCGGCAAGCTGGATGCGGGGGCCAAGCTGCATCTTTTGATCGACCGGCTGATGGATTATGACTCCGAGGTGTTGCAGGTGGCCGATGAAACGGGTCTGCCGGACGCCATCGCTCGCGCGTTGCTAAATGCAGGCGAAGACCGCGCGCTGGTGGCTACGGCCTTTCCGAAGGCGTGGCTGCCTGAGGGCTTTCAGATTATTGAGGACCGGCAGCTTGCAACGGTGCAGATTGAAGGTGTGCCGGCGGTGGTTACTACCTGCGAGGCGGCCGTTGCCGCTACCGGAACCATCTTCCTGGTGCATGGCGAGACGCAGGCGCGGAGGGTGCTGACGCTGCTGCCGAACCATCACATCTGCCTGATCCGGCGCGACCAGGTGTTTGAGCTGCTGCCCGAAGCGCTGGCGGCTGTGGCGTCCGATGCGCGCAGGCCGATCACGACGATTTCGGGGCCTTCGGCGACCTCGGACATCGAAATGACGCGGATTCGCGGTGTGCATGGGCCCCGGCAGCTGACGGCCATTCTCTACGGTTGAGTTCCTTGCGCCAAAGGTGGGTTTCTAGACACACGCCGTTGCTGCGCAGGCAGTTCGGCGGTACAACGGCTCGCAGCAGAGCAACGCGACAGGAATGATTCACCTATTGGTTGACAGCTCTCTAAGACAGGGTGTACATAGATTGTCGATGAAAAAGGTTCCAGCGCCTCCACGATAGGAACTGAAGTGGCGGAGGAGTTGTGGGACAACAGTTAGAGAACGGTCATATGCTTGAGGCATCTTCCGCGCCTGGGCAGGACCGGGCTTTCGAGGTTCGCGTCGGGAGCAGCGGGGAGGTAATCTCCGTGCCAGAAGACCAGACGGTCGTGGCTGCTCTGTTAGCTGCCGGAGTCGATGTGCCCACGTCCTGCGAACAGGGCATCTGCGGAACCTGCCTCACAGGCGTTCTCAAGGGCGTACCGGATCATCGCGATTCTTTTCTGACAGACGAAGAGAAGATGGAGAACAGGCAGTTTCTTCCCTGCTGCTCCCGCTCCCGGTCAGCCCTGCTGGTGCTTGATCTTTGACGCTTGGTAAATGCCCGATGGGCCAGAGATCAGGCGCTATGGCGGTAGACGGCACGGTAATGGGGGTAAGCCTGTTGCATGGCGCGCTCGCTGGTGGGCTCGATGGTGGAGGCAGCGCGGATGGTGGCCGCGCAGGCGGCTTGCACTGTAGGCCACGCCTGGATGCCGGTGCCGGCGAGCAGGGCTGCGCCAAAGGCACCACCTTCTTCAGCTTCGAGGAGTTCGACGGGGTGGTTGTACACGTCGGCTTGGATCTGTCGCCAGAGAGGACTGCGCGCGCCACCGCCCCCTAAGCGGATTTTGGTGACGGGGATGCCCAGTTCAGAGAACAGCGTGAAGGTGTCTTTAAGCGAGAAGACTACGCCTTCGAGGACGGCTCGAACGAAGTGGCCGAGGGTGTGCGAGGCGGTAATGCCGGTGAAGGCGGCGCGGGCGTTGGGGTCAAGGTGCGGCGTGCGCTCGCCGAAGAGGTAGGGGGTCCAGAGGAGGCCGTCGGAGGCTGGGGGAATGGTGGAGGCCAAGTCTGTCAACTGATCGTAGTTGAGATGCGGGGCGAAGGTGTCGCGGAAGTAGCGGAGGCTGAGGCCGGCACCGTTGGTGACGCCCATAACGTGCCAGATGCCGGGAGCGGCGTGGCAGAAGGTGTGGAGGCGGCCGAGGGGGTCGATGGTGGGCGCAGCGGTGGCGGCAAAGACGACGCCGGAGGTGCCGATGGTGGCGGAGACGGAGCCCGGTTCCAGGATGCCCATGCCGACCGCGCCTGCGCCCTGATCGCCCGCGCCGGCGACGACGGGTGTACGGTCCGGCAGGCCGGTGATGGCAGCGGCCTCTGGAGTGATGCGGCCGCAGATCTCCGGGCCTTCGTATAGGGCGGGCAGCCAAGACATGGGGATGCCAGCGGCGGCGGCGACCTCTTCGGACCAGCGGCGGTGGGCCACGTCGAGCAGCAGTGTGCCTGAGGCCTCCTGCATGTCGATGGCGTACTCGCCGGTAAGGCGCAGGCGAACGTAGTCTTTCGGGCAGAGCACATGGGCGATGCGGGCGAAGATCTCCGGCTGGTGCTCGCGCACCCAAAGCAACTTGGTGAGGGTGAAGTTAGGGAGCGCTGGGTTGGCGACACGTTCGATGAGTTGCGCGGCACCGATAGTTTCGGTGAGCCAGTCGCACTGGGGCTGGGTGCGCTGGTCGCACCAGATGAGCGCGGGGCGAAGCACCTCGCCTGTGGCGTCGAGCATGACGCAGCCGTGCATCTGGCCGGTGAGTCCGACGGATTCGACGGCGTAGCCGTTCGTCCTGGCGTCGCGCATGATGGCGACGATGGCTGTACGGGCGGCGCGCCACCAATCTTCGGGATCCTGTTCGGCCCAGCCGATATGCGCAGAGGCGATGGGCGCGTGCTCGCAGGCGTGAGAGAGGAGAACGCGGCCGGAGCGGTCTATGAGGACCGCGCGCGTACCGCCGGTGCCTACGTCGATGCCGAGAAACATGGGACTCCTTGTGGTGCTTACGGCACACCTTAGGTTCTTGCGTTCAGAGACGCGGGTGGCGGATTCGCGCACGATGAGATCAGGCCTAAGCTGAGGCTGGATTGCGCGCGTGCGACGAGTATACAAGTGAGAGACAGGAACTTTAGCTTTCCGTAAGAGAGGACGCGGCTTGGGGACGAGGAAGAAATAGCGTGCGGCGGTTTGCCACAATACCGCTCCGTCCTCCATAGTGAGGCTCAACCTTAAATGACCAAGCCCGCACAGCCGCGCTTTCGCCGCCTACCCCCCGGACTTTACGCCGGGGCCTTAGTCAGCGGCATGGGTACCGTGCTTACGGGCGCGGTGCTGCCGACGCTTAGCCGGCTGCAGCATCTGAACGACCGCGGCGCGGGGTTGCTGCTGGCAGCACAGTTCTTGGGAGGATTTTCAGGGGGCATGACGGTGCTGTCGCCACCACAGCGCAGCTTGCGCGGCGGGACGTTGTGCAGTCTGCTGTCGCTGGGGTGCGGCGCGGTGGCGCTCGCAGTGGGATGCCCGGCGTGGGCATTTGATGTTTGCTTGCTGTTGTTTGGATTTGGCCTGGGGCAGTTGATCACGGCGGTGAATCTGATCGTAGGGCAGGAACCGAAGGCCATTCGCGCGGCACACCTTTCGCTGGTGAGTCTGCTGTGGAGCCTGGGAGCGGTACTATCGCCGCTGGGTATTGCGTCGATCATAAAGCGTGTGCCCGTGTGGGGCGTCTTTGCCGGCTTTTGCGGGGTTCTGGCGGTGGTCTGGCTCATGCTGCTGCGTGCGACATGGCCGGAGACGCCGAGAGAAGCCCCAACCGCCGGGAATCCTGGCGTGCGCACGGTTTGGTGGGTGCTGTTCGCCAGCTTCGCCGCGGTCTTCTTTTTTTACGGGGGCGCGGAGAACAGCCTCTCCGGCTGGATGAGCACGTATGCACAGCGCTATGGCGGAGCAACGGCCGTAACGGCACCAGTGATGACGGCGGCGGTGTGGGGCGGTATCGACGCAGGCCGGGCGGGCTGCGCCGTCCTGCTGCGGCACGCGGACGAACTGCGCGCTGTGCGGGTCACGCTTTGCGTATTTGTGGTGTGCGCGGTGGCGCTACTGCGCGCTGGAAGTTTCGCGGAGATGCTGGTGCTTTCGGTAGTGATGGGGCTGTGCCTGGCGCCCATCTTTCCTGCAGCGCTAGCGGTTGCTGTAGAGAGGGGGCTCTCGCAGCGGCAGCTGGGCGCGGTGATGGCGATGTGCGGTCTGGGCGCTTCGGCGCTGCCGCTGGTAGTGGGAACGGTGAGCTTCGCGATGGGATCGCTGCGCGTGGCGATGGTATTGCCGGCCATATTGGCTGCGTTGATGCTCGCGGTGTTGCCAGGATTGCGAACTGGTACCGCGAAGTTGATACGATGAGGGTGTGACTACCTCGCTGCAATCTTCACTTTTCGTGGGTACTGTGCTGAGTGCATGTCTTCTGCAGGCCGGGTGCCGGGCACGCGATGCCGCTCCTAGCACCGCGCAGGACCGCGCAGCCGCGCGCGCCGAGCTGGATACCGAGCGCGAGCAGATGAACATGATTCCGCCGCCCAGCAAGAACCGCTACATGGCTGTGCATACGTTTGAGAGCTGGGAGAACCCGTATCTGACGGTGCAGCCCGGCATGATCGAATTGCATGTGACGCTGGCCGATGCGAACACCACGCCCATTGGCGTAGGTGGCATGTTCCGCCCGGTGGCCGCGCGACAGCAGGAGCTGAACCTGTCGCTGGACAAGCTGGGGGAGGGCATAACGGCCGTGCCGCAGACAGCCTGGCCTTATGGACGTGTTGTGGCGATTGAAGAGGCGCATAAAACGCCGGCGAGCGCGGAGCCCACGGTCCGGCGGAATATGGAGGAGGCAATCCGCACGCTGAATGATCTGGGAATAGTGGTCTACGATTTGAACGAGGGAAAACAGCAGTAAGGCTGGTAGGATGTTGGCGCAGACCTCCGCATGCCTATACACGTCATCGCCCTCATCGTCTTCTGTGGCATCTTTGCTCTGGTCACCTTGGCTGGCTTCTGGGCGGTGCGCTGGCGCAGGCCTGTCGCCGGGATGCACACGCTCGAAGAGTGGGGGCTGGCCGGGCGCAGCTTTGGGACGTGGATCTCGTGGTTTCTGATTGGCGGTGATCTTTACACGGCTTATACGATCATCGCTGTGCCGGCAGTCTTGTACGGGGCTGGAGCGATGGGCTTCTTTGCCGTGCCGTACTGCGTGATGATCTATCCCTACATGATGATCGTGATGCCGCGGCTGTGGCGGGTGTGCCATCGGCGTGGATATGTGACGCTGGCGGACTTTGTGCGCGGGCGCTACGGCAACAAATGGCTGACCATGGCCATCGCCATGACTGGGATTCTGTCGCTGCTGCCGTATATCGCGCTGCAGCTGGTGGGGATGAAGGTGGTGTTCGCGGCGATGGGGCTGACGGGTGAGCTGCCGCTGGTGATCGCGTTTGTGATTCTGGCGGCGTACACGTATTCGAGCGGGCTGCGCGCGCCGGCGGTGATTGCGATTGTGAAGGACACGATGCTCTATGTGATGGTCGCGGCGGCAGTGGTGGTGCTGCCGCTGAAGCTGGGCGGGTATGCGCACATCTTCGCGGTGGCGCAGCAGCAGCTGGTGATGCACAAGCCGGCGGGGTCGATGTATTTGCGGCCACAGCAGTTTCTGGGGTACTCGACTTTGGCGCTGGGGTCGGCGATTGCGCTGATGCTGTATCCCCATACCGCGACGGCGGTGCTGAGCGCGAAGGACGGGAACGTCATCCGCCGCAACGCCGCGCTGCTGCCGGCGTACAGCGTGCTGCTGGCGTTCATTGCGCTGCTGGGGTTTGCGGCGCTGGCCGCGGGTGTCGCGACGAAGGATACGAGCGCGGTGGTCCCGCTGCTGTTCTTGAAGGTGTTTCCGGAGTGGTTTGCGGGATTTTGTCTGGCGGTGATTGCGGTGGGCGCGCTGGTGCCGGCGGCTATTATGTCCATCGCGGCGGCGAATCTATTCACGCGAAACCTGCTGGGGGAGGTGGTGCGAACGCCGCTAACTGATAAGGCTGAATCGACGGTGGCCAAGGTCGTGTCCCTTGTCGTGAAATTTGCGGCGCTGGTGTTTGTGCTGAAGGTGGAGAACAAGTTTGCGATTGAGTTGCAACTGCTGGGTGGCATCTGGATTGTGCAACTCTTCCCGGCGGTGGTGCTTGGGGCGTTTACACGGTTCTTTCGACCGTGGCCGCTGTTGTGCGGCTGGGCCGTGGGGATGGCCGTGGGAACAGGGATGGCGTACTCGCTGAACTTGGCTTCGTCGGTGTATCCGGTGCGGCTGTTCGGACAGACGTATGCGATGTATGCGGCGATTCCGGCCCTGGCCATGAACCTGGGGATCAGCCTGGCGTTCACGCTGGTGCTGCGGGCGGTGGGGACGGGGATGGGGGCGGATGAGACGGTGGCTGAGGACTTTGCGTAGGCCAGCTCTTCGCGCAGATACAATGGAGGGATGGTCAAGGGAATTACTACCATCGCCGCAATTGCTGATGCTGAGGCGTTTGGGCAATTAATTGAGTTGCTGGGGTCGCTGGGGTTTGAGGCCGGCAAGGGCTGGAGCGATGAGCTCGGCGAAGGCGCTGCGTTTCTTGCGCCGGTGGGCAATCTGGAGTTGGTGAACGGTCGCGCGCCTGCGGTGCCTACGCTGATGATCGAGGTGACGCAGCTAGAGGCTGTGTATGCGGCGATCAAGAGTTGGGGAAAGAGCGCGAAGCTTGAAGCGATAACGGCGACGCACTGGAACTCGCGCATGTTTGCCGTGACGCTGAGTGGCGCACTGACGGTGGGATTCTGGGAGTCGGAGAACCCGCTGCATGGCCGGCCTGTTGCGATTGAAGGCGACCTGTCGGCGAGCGGCAAGCGATTTGCGATTGTGGTGGCGCGGTGGAATGCCGTGATAACGGATCGGCTGTTGCAGGGGTCGCTCGATGCGCTGTATCGCTCGGGCTGCGCGAAGGCCGACGTGGAGATTGTGCGCGTACCGGGCGCGTGGGAGATTCCTTCTGCAGCGCGAACGCTGGCCGAGACCAAGCGGTTCCATGGCATCATCTCGCTGGGCGTGCTGCTGCGCGGTGAGACGGCGCACTATGAGGCCATCTACAACGAGGTGGCCCGCGGTATTGGGCAGAGCCAGCAAGATACCGGCGTGCCTCATGCCTTTGGTGTGCTTACCTGCGAGACGTTGGAGCAGGCGCTGGATCGCGCCGGGCTGAAGGCGGGCAATAAAGGGTTTGAAGCGGCGATTGCGGCCATCGAAATGGCGTCGATTGGGGACAGGATTCAGGAGAAGTCGACCGCCGCGCTGGCGCAGTTGACGGGAGCGCGGAGCTAGATGGGAACCAGGCGCAAGAGCCGTGAGATGGCGATGCAGATGCTGTTCCAGGGCGACCTGGGCAAACAGAAGCCCGAAGAGGTGGAAGGGCTGTTCTGGGACTCGCGGGATGATGTGGACGAGGAGACGCGTGGCTTTGCCGAGGACATCTTCCGGCTGGCGCATGCGCGTGAGGAAGAGATTGATGCGCTGATCACCCGGCACTCGCAGAACTGGCGGATTGAGCGGATGCCGGTGGTTGACCGCAATCTGCTGCGGGCAGCGGTGGCGGAGATGCTGGGGTTTCCGAAGACTCCGGCGGCCGTGATTATCAATGAGACGCTGGAGATTGCGCGCCGGTATGCCGCGCCGGAGAGTGTGAACTTTCTGAACGGTGTATTGGATGCGGTGGGGCGTGAGTTGTTGGAAGAGCGTATGAAGGGGAAGTGAGCGCGGCGTAAAAAAGCGGCCCTCCATCGGAGGGCCGCTTTGCTGTTTCAGGTGGCTGGGATGTTTAGGTGGTCGCTCGCTTGACCTTCTGCGCAAGCAGATTGACCGGCGCTACGTTGAGGCAGGAGGCCGAGACGGTGTAGCAGGGTAGGTTCGGTGTGATGACGCCGGTCTCGGTGGCGGTGGTGCCGGAGATAGAGAACTGGTGGACATCATTGTCTGCCGCTGCGCCGCTGGCACCTTGGGTGCCGGCGAAGAAGGTGAGGTTGTCGGTGGAGAAGACGCCGGTAACCGGGGAGGTGTTGGTGGTGGCACCATTGCCCAGTGCAAGGAAGCTCAGGGTGCCGGGTCCGTTGACGGAGGGGATGTAGAGCGGCAGCAGGCCGCTGGTGCCGGTGTAGGTCACAAAGGCGAGGGCGGAGTTACTCGCCGGAACCACGCCGGTGATACCGGTCGGAGCAGTGGCGAGGGGCGGCGCGGCGCTGGTGCCGGTGACATTGATACCGGTGAGAGGTAGCGTGTTGTGGGTGCTGACAAAATACGTCTGCGAGATGGGTGCCGTGACCGCGGCCTGCGGACAGGGTGAGGTCACCTTGAGAGTGGAGCTGCCGTTGCCGCCCACGATGATATCGCTGAGGGTGGAAGCGGTGCCATTGGCGTGCGCGCCGAGAATGTGGTTGCCGTCGGTGGTGGCGGCAAGGCGGTCGGTGGTGGCGGGATCCTCATCCGACAACGGGGCAAAGTTGTTGGTGACCGACTGCGGCGTGCCCGTGCCGGTGAGTGTGCCGGAGGGACAATAGCTGCGGCCTTCGGTATACGCGCCGCCAGTACCGCCGGCGAAGTATGCGCCGACCGAGGGCACGGTTACCGCGACGTCAGAATAAGTGGTGTCGATGCCGGTGAGAGCGGTGCTCTGCCAACCGGTGAAGTTGGAGTGGGTGAGCAGGCTGCCCGTCGTAGTGGTGACGTACACGGTCTGCGAATCCGGCGACCACTGTGCGCGGGTGCCGGTGCCGTTGGTGATGGCAGTCAGCGCGCCACTGGTGGCGGTGTAGAGCCCAACGGTCTGGCGAACCGGGTCCGTGATGACGATGGTATTGCCGTCCGGCGAGGCGGACAGCACGACGCCGGTGACATTCTGGTTGGCCGCGCTGGGCGAGTTGCTGGCGGTCGTGATGCTCATTAGACCGAAGGAGCTGCCGAAGTAGATGCTGGCACCGTTCTGAGTAATGACCATGGAGTTGGGCGCGTAGGGCAGCTTAATCTGCGCGCTGGTCTGGCCGGTGGTGAAGTCCTGAGGCTGCACGTATTGCGACTGGGTGCTGGCCATATAAAGCACCGTGGAGCTGGTGCCCGTGGCGGTGATGGTGATGCCATTGGAGGTGAGGGGCTGGCCATTGCCGTAGAGGCCGATCTGCGAGAACGGCGCAGGGTTGCAGGTACCGGGCAGGCAGACGGCGGTAATGGTGGCGGTGCCTGGGTAGGCCGGCGTCACCGAACCTGTGGTGGCCGGGATGGTCTGCGGTGTGGTGGAGTTGAACTCGAGGTTCAAGCCGGTGAGCTGCGTTCCGTTCTTGTCGGTGACGACGGCGGTGATGGGCAGCAGGTTGTTGATGGGGTCGTTGAAGGTGCTGCCGGGCTGACCGGGGACGGAGAGTGTAATGTTCGTCGGCGGGCAGGTGGAGAAGAATCCGGCGCTGGAGCCGGTCGTGGAGTTGGCGACCTGAGCGGTGATGGTCGCGGAACCGGGCTGGTTGGCGGTGGCCACGCCGGTCGTGTCGATAGTAACGATGTTGGTGGAACCCTGGGGCAGGAATGTGAGGTGGCCGACCTTGCAGGTGATGTTGTCCGCGGCATCGACCTTGCCGTTGGCGTAGACGCGCCCGATGAGCTGGCCCTGCGTACCCTGCGAGATGCAGCCGCTGCCGGTGTACACAGGCGCGGCGATAGGGGAGCCGGTAGTGATGAATGGGCAGCAATCGGTGCCTGGGTCGATACCGTTGGGGTTGCCGGTGGTGGGGCACGCGCCGGTAGGCGTCGCAGCGCCCAGTACGACAGACGTAACGACCGGATGCACGTAGACGGCGATGGAGTTGGAGACGGCACCGTCAGCGGTTGCCGTGATGAAGGCCGTAAAGTTGGCGGGCGTGGTGGCGGGAGCTGTGCAGATGCTGTAGTCCGGTACGCCGCCGCCGGTGTTGCGGTTCCAGGTGCCGCCGCATACCTCACCATTGGCGGGGTTCACGTCTGCGAAGGACATATCGGTGGTGGCGTAAGTGTAGGAGCGGACGCTGACGGCGTTGCCCTTGCAGTCCTGCGCTGAGGCGTTGAGCGCGGAGCCGATCTGGCCGTAGTTGACACTCTCACCAGTGGTGGCCAGGGAGGGGGAAAGGATGATCTCCGCGACCTGCCCGGTGGTGGGGCCGTTGTCTTGCGCGTTGCAGTAGGTGACCGTGGCGCCCTTGTGGCAACCGGCGATGGAGAGGCCGACGGGACCGGCGCAAAGAAAAAGAAGAGCAAGACCAATAAAACGACGCAATGTACCCTCGAAGCTCAACCGCACTAAAACCTCCCCGTTCAACCGGAAATCAAGGTGAACGGTGTTCTCCGCACAACCGCTGTAGTCCGAAGTCTTAGTTTAGAGCATTTCGGCGGTTCCGGTGAGGATTGGACGTGTCGGACGCGCGAAAGGCGTTGAGAACGGCGAACGTCCGCGGAGGGACAATGAGGCCTGTTCAGCTCGGGACGGCAAGCTGAACAGGCAGGAGCGTGTCTGCGGCCGTTGCGGTGAAGCTACTCCCCGCCTGCTGGCATGTACCTGGCGAACCAGGCGGCGGTGCGTTTGGCCCGGTCGGCGATGTGGGCGGGGTCGCGGAAGCCATGACCCTCGTTGGGGTAGATGACGAGTTGTGTGGGGACACCTTCGGCTTTGAGGGCGTGCCACATCTCAAAGGACTGCGGGGCGGGGCACTCCCCGTCGCGGTCGCCGACGATGATGAGCATGGGGGTCTTGGCCTGGTGGATGTAGTTGATGGCGGAGGACTTGGCGTAAACAGCGGGATCGTCATAAACGGTGGCGCCGAAGAACGGGACCATCCACTGGTCGATGGAGTTTTCGCCGTAGTAGCTTTGCCAGTTACTGATGCCGGCGCCGGCGACGATGGCGGCGAAGCGGTGGGTCTGGGTTTCGGCGAACATGCTCATGAAGCCGCCGTAGCTCCAGCCGGTGAGGCCGAGGCGGTGGTCGTCGATGGGGACGAGCTTTTCGGCGGCGTCGACGCCGGCGAGGATGTCGCGGAGGTCGCCGTAGCCGAAGTCCTTGATGTTGGCCCGGGTGAAGGCTTCGCCCTGGCCGAAGGAGCCGCGGGGGTTGGGCTGGAGCTCAAAGTAGCCGAGGGATGCCCACGAGGAGCCACCGCGGTCGCCGCTGGCAAAGCGTGCGCCGGTGGAGGCCGAGGGGCCGCCGTGGACGGTGACGATGAGCGGGTATCTTTTGTGGGGGTCGTAGTGGGCGGGGTAGGTGAGCCAGCCCTGCACGTGGAAGGCGTCGCTGGTCCACTCGATAGACTCGGTGCGTGAGGCGGAGGTGACGCCTGTGTTGAGGTGGGTGAGCTGGGTGAGGGCGTTGGTCTGGCCGTTCATGACGAAGAGCTCTGGCGGGGCGTTGAAGCCGGACTTGACGAAGGCGAGCAAGCCGTTTTTCGAGAGGCCGACAGCGTTCTTGACGGAGCCGCCGGAGAGGGAGACCTCGCCGAGGTCGAAGGAGCTGTCCTGCTTGTGGGTGGTGGTGTTGTAGTCGGTGAGCAGGGTGTGGCCGCGGCGGTCTTCGACGAAGCCGAGGGAGTCGTTGCCGGTCCAGGTGAGGAAGGTGGGGGGTGCCGTCGATGTTGGGGGTGATGTCGGTGGGCGCGCCGCCTGTGGAGGGGATGACATAGATGTCGCCGCCGGTGGAGCCCTGGTCGGACATGAGGCCGCCGATGAAGGCGATCTGTTTGCCGTCGGGGGAGTAGCGTGGGACGGCGATCTGGAGGCCGTGGAGCGGGCCGGCGACGGTGGTCGGGTCGAGGACGACGGTGGGCTTGAATGCGCTCAGGTCGTAGAGGCTCTGAATATAAAGCTTGGCGATCCACCAGGTGTTTTCTCCCGGAGGATTGGCGCCGACGAAGGTGACCGCGGGCTTCGCCGGATTGTAGGCGAACTCGTAGACGTGAAGGCTTGGCGGGGTGATCCAGTGGCCTGTGCCGGAGGCGATCGATACGCCGTAAACGCGCTGGATCTCGACGCCGTCTTCGCCGATGACGCCGGACCACGGTTTCATCGCGTCGAGAGCACCGGCCGAGCGGGTGGCGTTTTCGACGAACAGGAAGGCGAGGCCCTTGCCGTCGGGGGACCAGGCGAGCTGTTGGAGGTTGCCTTTGAGGTGGGTAAGCTGACGGGATTCGCCGGTGGCCTTGTTGTAGAGGAAGACCTGCTCCTGGCCCGATTCGTCTTTGGTTCCGGTGCAGGTGGAGAGGTAGGCGAGGGTGGTGCTGTCGGGGGACCAGACGGGCGCGGTGTTGGAGCAGGAGGTCGCGCCGCTGGGGGTGACGAGCTTCTCCTTAGCGGGGTCGGGGTCGGCGATGGTGGTGATGTGAAGGGTGGTGACTTCGTGCTGGCGCAGGGTCCAGGCGACGAGGGTGCCGTCGGGCGAGAGAGCGACGCCGCCGGGCTGGGCGACGCGGGTGAGCGTTGGCGTGGGGTTGGCGGGGTCGGCGGCGGGGGCAAGGGTAGTGGCGGGCTGTTGCGCAAGGAGGGCGGCGGGGAGAAGAAGGAGGGCGGCGAGGGCTCGGCGGGTCATGGGGGAAAGCCTATCAGGGAGTAGGGAGTAGGGAGTAGGAGTCAGGGGTGAAGGGCGGCGGCGGTAAGGAGTTGCGAGTTGTTGCGGAGGTAAAGGCGGTAGGCGGGAGCTAGTTGCGGCGGCAGGAGCTGACCGGGGAGTACGACGCCTTCCATGGGGAAAGTGCGGGTAAGGACGAGGGTGTAGTGGTCTTGGAGGTATTGGTCGAACTGGGGCCAGAAGTGAAGCTTGCCGAAGCCGTTGGGTTCGCCGAAGTACTGGTTGCTGACGACGATGACGGCGGGTGGGTGGTCGAGGGTGCGCTGCCAGTAGAGCGCGCGGAAGTGTTCGGTTGCGGGGTTTGGCTGCTTGGTGAAGTAGATCATGTCGCCGGTGTCGCCGTTGTTGCCGGTGAGGTTGAGATGGTAAAGGGCGTTGAGGCAGCCGGTAGTCATATCGAAGCACTGGACTTGACGGTCGAGCGGGGCCGTGGTGTTGAGCTGGGTGAGGTCGGACTCAAGGGCGATGGTGAAGTCGCTCCTGGTGGCGATGCGGTGCATCTGGACCATGTAGATGGGACTGGTGAAGAAGAGGGCGGCTGCGATGGTGATGACGCCAAGGGTGCGGCGCAGGCCGGTGCCGCGCAAAGCGGTGAGGGCTTCGAGGGAGATGAGGGGGAGAAGACAGACAAGGTAGACGTAGCGGTGGTAGGCCAAACCCTTGCCTTGGACGAAATAGCTGAAAAGGCCGAAGAGGACGCCCAGGGCGAGCGCGACCCGCTCCCAGTTCCAGCGGAGGCCGGCGCGGTAGTTCGCAACGCCGCAGAGGAGAGACAGCGGGAGCAGCGGAAGAATGTACTTCGGGACGGTGCGGGAGGCGAGGAACCAAGGCCGGGTGATGGGGCCGCGGTAGACGGGTGTGACGAGGCGCTCAAGGGTGAGGAACTGGTGGAGGACGCCGTATTGCAGCAGGAAGTGCAGCATAACAGCAGCGATGATTGCGAAGCCGATGAGGGGCCACGCGAGGTAGGGGAGGATGTGGCGAGGGGTTATTTTGCCGCTGTGAAGGGTGATGAGCAAGAGCACGAGCACGGCGGCGTAGAGGGGCAGGAAGGTGGGTTTGATGGAGAGGGCTAAGCCGCCGCTGAGGCCGAAGAGGAGCAGGAGTGCGGGGCGTCGTCGCCGCACGGCTGCGAAGAGTGTCGCGTAGCCGATGAGGACCAGGACGGCAATGACTTCTTCGCGCTCCACGGCCTGACGGGGGCCTTCGGAGGCGTGCAGGGCGAGAAAGACGCCGACGGCGAGTATGCCGGCAGCGGAGTCGATGGGCAGGGTGATGAGGACGATGGAGGCGGTGAGGAGGGTGAGGAGGACGTATTCGTAGAGGCGCCAGGCGAAGTCGGTAGGGCCAAAGAGGCGCATGGCCCAGGCCTCGGTAAGGTAGGCACCAGGGAGGTTGTTGTCGCCGATGTCCGAGTAAGGGCGGAGGCCGTGCTGGAGCAGGAGGACAATGTAATGCATGACCGGCGAGTCGAGCATGAGGGGCCAGTGCAAGGAGTGGAGGATGTAGTCGGCAGCGGCGAGGGCGAAGCCGAGGAGGATGGCCCAACGGAGCAAGCAGTCAAGGGCGTCCGGCGGTCTGGAGATGGTCTGCGGCATGCTGAGGGGGAAATCGCTGCGGAATCGTAGCATGAGGGCGCCGGATTGTTGACGTGCGACGGGGTCCTTGATAGAGTAAGAGGGTTCCGCGAGTATCCGGAACGCTCCTTTTTGAACGGGAGTTGCGGCAGATGGGCTGGACGCGTCTGCGCTACACTGGATACAGAAGATGTCACCGCGCAATTGGCGGCTTTTCTTATCGCGCCTGCGACACCCTCCTCCCCGCTGTGACTTCAAGCGGGAACCCATGAGGACGGGCTATGCGGGCCGGGACAGACGATACGGAGTTGGGCAGCTGGGCACGGTTTCCAGGGGCGTAAGCCGCGGAGATGATGCAAGCGAACCTCGGCCACCGTCGACTGTTATTCGCCTTGAAGTGATGGACCACGTGGTTTCGCTGTAAGGCCGCGTGCAGGATTCAGGACTCCGCCGGGACGTGTTCGCACGTTCCGCCTTGTCTGCGTCTGCGATGAGCAGCGTGGCAAGCAAAGCGAAGGTAGCTGCCCTGCACCGAGCCCGAATAGATTTTCGGGTAGCCGCCCAAGGGCGGTTGCGCAAGGAGTAATACGAAGTGCCTACATTTCATCAGCTCGTGAAGCAGGGCCGGACGCCGACCCGCTATAAGACCGCATCGCCTGCGCTGCAGGGCTCGCCCCAGCGCCGCGGCGTCTGCACCCGCGTGTACACGCAGACTCCCAAGAAGCCGAACTCGGCGCTGCGCAAGGTTGCGCGCGTTCGCCTCACCAACGGCATTGAGGTTACGACGTACATCCCGGGCATCGGCCACAACCTGCAGGAGCACTCGATTGTGCTGATTCGCGGCGGTCGTGTGAAGGACCTTCCGGGTGTCCGATACCACGTGGTGCGCGGCACGCTGGACTCAGTGGGCGTGGCCAACCGCAAGCAGAGCCGCAGCAAGTACGGCGCAAAGCGTCCGAAGGCTGCAGCCAAGTAGGGATTTGTGGCGCAGCGATGAAGCAGATCCTTCGCTGCGCTTTGAATGACAAGAAGTTTTAGCCAGGCCCAGCACGTGAGAGGTTCACCGCGCTGGGGGAAGACGGGAAAGAGAAGAGAGTTATGCCAAGAAAAGGTCATATCGCCAAGCGTGAGGTTGCCGCCGATCCGATTTACGGTTCGACGCTGGTAACGAAGTTCGTCAACAGCATGATGTGGGGCGGCAAGAAGTCGACCGCCCAGGGCATCTTCTACGAGGCGATGACGAACCTCGAGGCCAAGGGCGGCGGCGACGACGCGCTGAAGCTCTTCAAGAAGGCCGTGGAGAACGTGAAGCCAATGCTCGAAGTGAAGAGCCGCCGCGTTGGCGGAGCGAACTACCAGGTACCGATCGAAGTGAACCCTGAGCGCCGCACGTCGCTGGCGATCCGCTGGCTGGTGAGCTACGGCCGCAGCCGCGGTGAGAAGGGCATGGTGGAGAAGTTGACCGCTGAGCTGCTCGACGCCGCCAATGGCCGCGGCGCCGCGATGAAGAAGAAGGAAGATGTTCATCGCATGGCCGAAGCGAATAAGGCGTTTGCTCACTACCGCTGGTAGTTGAGATATGGAGATTCGAGCGCGCGACATTCGAGTCTGAAGCGAAGTTAGATTTACAGCGGGCGTAAGTCCGCAGAAAAGATATACACCGTGGCACGCACAGTACCTCTCGCAAAATGCCGGAACATCGGGATCATGGCCCACATCGACGCCGGTAAGACGACGACGACCGAGCGCATTCTCTTCTATACGGGTGTAAACCACCGTATCGGCGAAGTGCACGAAGGAACTGCGACCATGGACTGGATGGAGCAGGAGCAGGAGCGCGGCATCACGATCACGTCCGCCGCGACGACCTGCACCTGGAAAGACATCCGCATTAACATCATCGACACCCCCGGCCACGTGGACTTTACGGCCGAGGTGGAGCGCTCGCTGCGCGTGCTGGATGGCGCGTGCGCGTGCTTCGATTCGGTACAGGGTGTGCAGCCGCAGTCAGAGACGGTGTGGCGCCAGGCGAACAAGTACAAGGTTCCGCGCATCTGCTTCATCAACAAGATGGACAAGGCTGGCGCGAACTTCGAGTATGCGACCTCGACTCTGGTCGCGCGTCTCGGTGCGAAGGCCATTCCGATTCAGATCCCCATCGGCGAAGAGGCGAAGTTTCAGGGTGTCGTCGATCTCGTGGAGATGAAGGGCATTCTCTGGCACAACGAAGAGATGGGCGCGAAGTATGACGTCGAAGAGATTCCCGCCAACCTGAAAGAAAAAGCAGAGAAGATGCGCATCGAGCTCATCGAGGCCGTGGCTGACTCCGACGAAGAGGTTATGCACAAGTACCTCGAGGGCGAAGAGATTTCGATTGCAGAGCTAAAGGTGGCCATTCGTAAGGCGACGATCGCGATGCATGTCTTCCCCGTATTGTGTGGTTCGAGCTTCAAGAACAAGGGCGTGCAGACCCTGCTGGATGCAGTGGTTGACTATCTGCCGAGCCCTCTGGACGTTCCGCCGATCGAGGGAACAGAACCCGGCGAGCCCGAAGTAAAGCTGCTGCGTCACGCGGACGACACGGAGCCGCTCGCCGCTCTCGGCTTCAAAATCATGACCGACCCATTTGTCGGGCAGCTAATCTTCATCCGTATCTACTCGGGCATCCTGAAGACCGGCGACAGCGTGTTGAACCCGCGCACTGGCAAGACGGAGCGCATTGGCCGCCTGCTGAAGATGCATGCAAACAAGCGCGAAGAGATCACCGAGATTATGGCCGGCGACATCTGCGCGGCTGTGGGCTTGAAGAATCTGAACACGGGCGACACCATCTGCTCAGACAAGAGCCCGATCCTGCTGGAGTCCATTGACTTCCCCGCACCCGTGATCGAGGTCGCGGTGGAGCCGAAGACGAAGGTCGACCAGGAAAAGATGGGTATGGCGCTGGCGAAGCTGGCGCAGGAAGATCCCACCTTCAAGGTCCGCACCGACATCACGAACGGCCAGACGATCATCTCGGGCATGGGCGAGCTCCACCTGGAGATCATCGTCGACCGCATGATGCGTGAGTACAAGGTTGAGGCCAACGTCGGCAAGCCGCAGGTCAACTACCGCGAGACCATCCGTGGCAACGCTGAGGCCGAGGGCAAGTACATCCGCCAGACGGGTGGTTCGGGTAACTACGGCCATGCGAAGATTCGCATCTCGCCGAACGAGCCGGGCGCGGGTTACGAGTTCTCGAACGACACCAAGGGCGGCACCATTCCCAAGGAGTACATCAAGCCGATCGACCAGGGCATTCAGGAAGCGATGCTGGGCGGCGTTCTGGCCGGCTACGAGATGGTCGACATCAAGGTGAGCCTGTACGACGGCAGCTACCACGATGTGGACTCGAACGAAATGGCGTTCAAGATCGCCGGTTCGATGGCCTTCAAGGAAGCGGCGCGCAAGGCAAAGCCGGTACTGCTGGAGCCGGTGATGGCCGTCGAGGTGACGGTGCCCGAGGAGTACATGGGAACGATCATCGGCGACCTGAACTCGCGGCGTGGACGCATCGAGGGCATGGAAATGGTCGGCGGCGTACAGGCGATCAAGGCGACGGTTCCGCTGTCGACGATGTTCGGCTACGCCACGGCGATGCGTGGCAGCACGCAGGGCCGGGCGAACTTCTCGATGGAATTCAAGCAGTACGAGGAGGCACCGCGGTCGGTCTCAGAAGAGATCATCGCGAAGGTGCAGGGCGCCAAGGATAAGTAGATGTAAGCCGCGCGCTGGAGCCGGGGATGTACCTCGGCGCGCGCAAAACGAAGCAGCAGGATTTGAACTTAGCAATACGGAGATAAGCTCATGGCGAAGGAAAAGTTTGACCGCAGCAAGCCGCACGTGAACATCGGAACGATTGGTCACATCGATCACGGCAAGACGACGCTGACGGCGGCGATCACGAAGGTGTTGTCCAAGCACAACCCGCACAACCAGTTCCGTTCGTTCGACACGATCGACAACGCTCCTGAGGAGCGCGAGCGCGGCATCACGATCTCGACCTCGCACGTGGAGTACGAGACGCCGAACCGCCACTACGCGCACGTCGACTGCCCGGGCCACGCCGACTACATCAAGAACATGATCACGGGCGCGGCGCAGATGGACGGCGCGATCCTGGTGGTCGCCGCCACCGACGGCCCGATGCCGCAGACCAAGGAGCACGTGCTGCTCGCTCGCCAGGTTGGCGTGCCGTTCATCGTGGTGTTCCTGAACAAGTGCGACGCGGTTGAGGACGAAGAGCTGATCGAGCTGGTCGAGATGGAAGTCCGCGAGCTGCTCTCGAAGTACGACTACCCCGGCGACGACACTCCGATCATCCGTGGCTCGGCTCTGGGCGCGTTGAACGGTGAGGCGAAGTGGGAAGAAAAGATCGACGAGCTAATGGCTGCCGTCGATGCGTTCATTCCGCAGCCGGAGCGTGCGGTGGACCTGCCGTTCCTGATGCCGATCGAGGACATCTTCTCGATCTCTGGCCGCGGCACGGTGGTCACGGGCCGTATCGAGCGCGGCAAGATCAAGGTAGGCGAGGCTTGTGAGATCGTCGGCTTCCGCGACACGCAGAACACGGTGTGCACGGGCGTCGAGATGTTCAAGAAGCAGCTGGACGAAGGTCTGGCCGGCGACAACGCGGGCCTGCTCCTGCGCGGTATCGCGAAGGAAGACGTGGAGCGCGGCATGGTGTTGGCCAAGCCGGGTTCGATCAAGCCGCACACGCAGTTCAAGGGCGAGGTCTACGTCCTGAGCAAGGAAGAAGGCGGCCGTCACACGCCGTTCTTCAACGGCTATCGTCCGCAGTTCTACTTCCGCACCACGGACGTAACGGGTTCGGCGAAGCTGCCCGAGGGCACCGAGATGTGCATGCCGGGCGATAACATCGCGCTCGAGATCACGCTGCACACGCCGGTCGCCATGGAGAAGGGTCTGCGCTTCGCCATCCGTGAGGGTGGACGGACCGTCGGCGCCGGTACCATCTCCGAAATCATCAAGTAACGAGTCGCAAGAAAAATCAAACGAGGGCTGCCGGCCCATCCAGAAATTGATGTCCGGCAGCCACTCCAAACGATCTTTGAACGAAGAAAGTAGAAATAGATGGCACAGCAACGCATTCGTATCCGCCTGAAGGCGTATGACTACCGGGTCCTCGACGTTTCCACCAGCGAGATCGTCGAGACTGCAAAGCGCACCGGCGCACAGGTTGCGGGACCGATTCCGCTCCCAACGATGAAGAACAAGTATTGCGTTTTGCGCTCGCCCCACGTCGACAAGAAGTCGCGCGAGGCTTTTGAGATTCGCACGCACAAGCGCCTGATCGACATTCTAGAGCCGACGCAGCAGACCGTGGACGCGCTGATGAAGCTCGACCTGCCGGCCGGTGTTGACGTCGAGATCAAGACAGTCACGAAGTAAGAGTTTGAAACGCAGCAGTACCTACAGTGCGCGCGATCAACGCTACGCATGATGAGGAAAGGGAACGATGGCACTTACAGGGATTTTAGGCAAGAAGATCGGCATGACGCAGATATTCGACGACGCGGGGATAATCCATCCCGTGACCGTCCTGCAGGTCGGCCCCTGCGTGATTACGCAGTTGAAGACGATGAAGACTGACGGCTATGACGCTGCACAGATTGGCCTGGTCGAGTTCGTGAAGGCGAGCAAGGTCAACAAGGCGATGACCGGCCACTTTGCGAAGTCGGACGTTCCGCCGGTGCGCGAGATCCGCGAGGTGCAGCTAGAGAGCGTGGCTGGGAATGACGAAGGCCAGTCGGCCAAGGCTGGCGACCGCGTGACTGTCGAGATCTTCAACGAGACGAAGTTTGTGGACGTGATCGGCAACTCGAAGGGCCGCGGCTTTTCGGGTGTTGTGCGCCGGCATGGTTTTGGCGGCGGACCCAAGTCGCACGGTCACATGTTCCAGGTGCAGGGTTCGATCGGTGCGTCGTCGTTTCCGTCGCGCGTGTTCCCGGGCCAGCGTATGCCGGGCCACTTTGGCACGACGCAGCACACGGTGCGGAACTTGCGGGTCCGCGGCATTGATGTTGAGGACAATTTGCTGCTGGTTGAGGGCGCGGTTCCCGGAGCTCGTGATGGCTATGTGCTGGTGTCGAAGGCCAAGGCGCCGCCACGGGAGCGTCGTGGGTTTGCCGGTGCGGAGACCAAGGACGCGCTGAAGGCCAGCAAGAAGGCCGCCGCCAGCAAGAAGAAGTAGTCCTGCGCGGACGGCGAGAGGCGCTAACGCGCAACCGCCGTCCACTGTAGACAAAGGTGAACCTCTGCGCGGGGAACAGACCGAGAACGCAGACGAACAACAGATGGGCCCGCGGCAACGATCGCGGGCAAGAAGAGAGAAGACGATGGCAAGCATCAATGTAGTGAGCCTGGCGGGAAAGAAGGTCGGGACGTTTGAGCTCGACGAGCTTTTTTCCGCCGAGGTGAACGAGGCCCTGTTGTGGGAGGCGATTAAGCACTATCGCGCCAGCCTGCGCCAGGGTACGCACGCGACGAAGAATCGCAAGCTTGTGAGTGGTGCGGGTAAGAAGCTCTGGAAGCAGAAGGGCACGGGCCGCGCCCGCGTCGGCAGCATCCGCACCCCGCTCTGGCGTGGTGGCGGTACGGTCCATGGACCGCAGCCGCGCAGCTATGAGTACCAGTTCCCGAAGAAGAAGCTGATGGGCGCGCTGCGCTCGGCGATTGCCGCGAAGATCAACGACGGCAAGCTTACCGTCGTCGACAATCTGGAGTTGGCCGAGGGCAAGACGAAGCTGTACCGCAACGCGCTCGACACGCTGGACGCCAAGAAGACGGCGCTGATCGTCGAGAGCTCGCAGCAGCTGAGCGAGAAGCTTTACCTGGGTTCGCGCAACCTGCAGGGTGTGGAGCTGGTGCTCTCCTCTGAGGTTCATCCGTATGACCTGCTGAAGTATGAGAGCGCCATCTTTTCCAAGGCCGCCTTCGAGACGCTGCAGGAGACGTTGAAGAAGGCCGTCAGCAAGCGATCGCATGCTGAGAGCGCCGCGGCATCCGCCGAGAAGGAGGCTGCATAATGCCTACCGTTTATAAAGTTATTCGTCGGCCGCTAATCACCGAGAAGGCGCTCACGACGCGCGAGGTTGAGGGTTCGCTGGTATTTGAAGTGGCCGCCAATGCCTCGAAGACCGAGGTGAAGCAGGCTGTTGAGACGCTGTTCAACGTGAAGGTGGCGAGCATCCGCACTGCGAGCGTTGTCGGCAAAGAGCGCAAGCGCGGCAAGTTCGCTGGGTATTTGCCGGACTGGAAGAAGGCGTATGTGCGCCTGAAGGCCGGCGAGAAGGTTCCTGACTTCGCTGCAGAGATCTAAAGAGTAGAAACGCACCACGTATCGCGCTGAAGTTTGCAGATAGCAGAGAGCGCGGCAAAGGATTAAGATATGCCGATTAAATCATTTCGACCGATTACACCCACGCTTCGTTTTCAAACGAAGCTGGTGAATGACGACATCACGACGGACAAGCCCTATAAGCCGCTGCTGCAGGTAAAGCCGCGCACGGGTGGCCGTAACAACATGGGCAAGCTCGTGATCCGTCACCAGGGCGGCGGTCACAAGCAGAAGCTGCGCCTCATCGACTTCAAGCGCGACAAGTTCGGCATCCCGGGCACGGTCGCAACCATTGAGTACGATCCGAACCGCAGCTCGCGCATCGCGCTGGTTCACTATGCGGACGGCGAGAAGCGCTACATCATCCAGCCGGTTGGCCTCAAGGTCGGTCAGAAGGTGATGAGCGGACCCGAGGCCGATATCCTCGTCGGCAACGCTCTGCCGCTCAAGAACATCCCGACCGGAACGATTGTGCACAACATCGAACTGCGTCCGGGAAAGGGCGCGCAGATGGCCCGTTCGGCCGGCGCTCAGGTGAACCTGATCGCGAAGGAAGGCGACTATGCGCTGCTGAAGATGCCTTCAGGCGAGACACGCAAGGTGCTGATCGAGTGCATGGCGACGATCGGCCAGGTCGGCAACACGGACCACGAGAACGTCACGATCGGCAAGGCGGGACGCAACCGGTGGAAGGGCATTCGTCCGGCCAACCGTGGTGTGTCGATGAACCCGGTCGATCACCCGCACGGCGGTGGTGAAGGCAAGACCTCGGGCGGACGTCACCCTGTGACGCCGTGGGGCCAGCCGACACGCGGCTACAAGACGCGGAACAACAAGCGCACGGATGTGTTCATCGTGCAGCGCCGCAACAAGGGCAAGTAAGAGTAGCGTTTGGTATTTAGAGAAGTTCAGGCAGTCCCGGAAGAGCATCAAGATCCTCGATGAAGCAAGGGCAACACCAAGTCTCAGCACTCTTCCTGAGATTCGTAATATCGAGTGAATAGGAGCAAGGCATGTCACGTTCCACGAAGAAGGGGCCATTTATCGACGCCCACCTGATGATCAAGATCGACTCGATGAATGCTGCGGGCGACAAGAAGGTGATTCGCACCTGGTCGCGCCGCTCGACGATCCATCCCGACATGGTCGGCCACACGATTGGTGTTCACAACGGCCGCAAGTTTGTGCCGGTGTATTGCACGGAGAACATGGTCGGCCACAAGCTGGGCGAGTTTTCGGCGACGCGCACGTTCAAGGGCCACTCCGCGAAGGCTGCGGACACGGCGAAGGCCAAGTAAGAGAGACAGCAAAGGCCATTCGCCTTTCGAGAGCTAGAAGGACACAGTCATGCATAAAGCAGTTGAACCAAAGTTTCCCGAGTTTCGCGCCGAGGCCCGCTTCCAGCGGACCAGCCCGCAGAAGGCCAAGCTCGTTCTGGATATGATCAAGGGCCTGCCCGTGGGCAAGGCCGTCACCGTGGCCGCATTCACGAACAAGCGCATCGCTCCCATCGTGGAGAAGGTGCTGCGCTCGGCCGTAGCCAACGCGCAGAACCTTTCCGACGAGCGCGGTTTGGACATCGACATCGACAAGCTATACGTGAAGACGGCTGTCGCCAACGAAGGCCCGCGCATGAAGCGCATTCGTCCCGCCCCGATGGGCCGTGCGTTCCGCTACCAGCGCCGCATCGCGCACATCATCATCACCGTGGCGGAGAAGAAGTCTGCGGCGGAACTGGCTGCCGTCGAGCCGGTAGCGGCAGAGACGGTGAAGCCAGTGGCCAAGAAATCCGCGGCGAAGAAGGCACCCGTGAAGAAGGCCGCTGCCAAGAAGGCGCCGGCGAAGAAGGCTGTCGCGAAGTAAGCGTGCAGTGAAACAAGTTTTGCAGTACGAAGTTGCAGTGACGACCGCGCCGGCTCAACCGGCTATGGTCTGAGGAAATAGGGAAGCTATGGGACAGAAAGTCCATCCGTATGGATTCCGGCTAGGAATCAACAAGCCGTGGAAGTCGCGCTGGTTTGTGGAGCGCGGCTACGACAAGCTGCTGGTCGAGGACGTGAAGCTGAAAGCTGAGCTGCGCGAGAAGCTGAAGGCCGCGGGCGTGAGCTCGGTTGAGGTCGAGCGTCCCGGCAACAAGCTGCGCCTCATTATCCGCACGGCACGTCCGGGCATCATCATCGGGCGCAAGGGCGCGGAGATCGACAAGTTGAAGGCTGACATCCAGAAGCGCTCGAACCGCGAGGTGTTCATCGACATCCTCGAGGTGAACAAGCCGGAGCTGGACGCTCAGCTGGTGAGTGAGGCCATTGCGCTGCAGCTCGAGAAGCGCGTCAGCTTCCGTCGCGCCATGCGTAAGAGCGTGGATTCGGCGCTGCGCTTTGGCTGCAAGGGTATCAAGGTGCGCGTCTCGGGCCGCTTGAACGGCAACGAGATCGCCC
>CAMQQG010000433.1:0-25230 GCA_947034895.1 Rhytidiadelphus loreus | reverse complement strand
CCCCACCGTCAGATCCTGGATCAACTCCATCGCCTCATCCTCATCCAGCCGGTGCTCCGCAACCATCCGCCCCAGGAACGCGCAATCCACCCGCCGCGCCACATCGTGCCGCGCCGGTATTGACAGGAACGCCCGCGTATCGTCGTTGAAGCCAACCGTGTTGTAGAACCCCGCCGTCTCCGTCGCCGTCTCGCGAAACCGCATCATGCCTTCGGGCGAATCATGAAACCACCACGGCGGCCCCAGCCGCAAACATGGATAGTGCCCCGCCAGCGGCGCCAGCTCGCGGCTATACGTCGACTCATCCAGCGTAAACAGGATGAACGTAAACCCCGGCTCATTGCCATACCGGTCCAGCAGCGGTCGCAGCGCCCGCACATACTCCGTCGGCGAAGGAATATCCGCCCCCTTGTCCCGTCCGAACCTCTCATACACCTTCTTGTTGTGGTTCCGGATCGACCCGGGATGCAGCTGCATCGTCAGCCCGTCCTCCACGCTCATCCCGGCCATCTCGGTCAGCATCTGCGCTTGGAACAGCTCTACATCCCCCGCGCGCGTCTTGCCCGTACAGATTCGCTCATACAGCGCCGTTGCATCGTTTAACGAAAGGTCCGCTGTCATCGCCGTCAAATGCCCATGGTCCGTAGCGGTCGCGCCGTTGGCCTTAAAGTAAGCGCGCTGCTTCCGCAGGGCATTCAGATAGCCCTTCCAGCTCGCAACATCCTCATTCGTAATCTCACCCAGCAGCTTCAAATTGTCCTGGAACCCGATGTACTCCGCATCCACCACCGAGTCCGGCCGAAACGTCGGCAGCACGCGCCCCTTCCATCCTGACGCCGCAATCTTCTTATGCTGCTCCAGCGTGTCAGTCGCCGCGTCCGTCGTCGCCAGCACCTCCAGCTTGAACCGCTCAAACAGCGCCCGCGGCAAAAACTCCGGCGTCTGCAGCGCGCGGTCGATGTGCTCGTAATACGCGTCCGCGTTCGCCTCGCACAGCCGGTCTTTCAGCCCAAACTGCTTCTCAAACGCATAATCAATCCAAAGCCGAGTCGGCGTCCCGCGAAACAAATAGTAGTGCCGCGCAAAGATCCGCCAAGCCTCCCGCGGATCAGCCTGCTGCCTGCCGTCCACTTGCGGCACCCCCAGCGACTCCAGCGAAATCCCCTGCGAGTACAGCATCCGGAAGATATAGTGGTCCGGCTGCAGAAACAGCGCCGCCGGATTTGGAAACGGCTTGTTCTCCGCAAACCAAGTGGGGTCGGTATGCCCATGCGGACTCACGATCGGCAACTCGCACACACTCGCATACAGCCGCTCCGCAATCCCGCGGGTCGCCCCCTCGGCAGGAAACACCCTGTTCACATCCAGCATCTCTTTCACACCTCGCAACCGCCCCAGCCTACCAAACTCCCGCCACTCCTGTCAGACAGCTTTCCCCGCCAAGACAAGGTACCCCGAGGCCTCAGCCTCGGGTCTCGTAGCGTTCCGAATAAAGAGGGGCTAGCCCCAAGGTATGCTTTCCTCAAACCATGGAGACCGCATTGCCCGCCAGCCCCACCCCTCTCACCACCGCCCAATTCCACGCCCGCGTCCACGCCCTCAACCCCCGCATCGCCGTATTCGACTGCGACGGCACCCTCTGGTCCGGCGACGCCGGCAGCTCCTTCATGCGCTGGACCATGCAAACCGGCCTCCTCTCCCCCGAACAGACCGCCTGGCTCCTCGCCCGCTACGAAGCCTACAACCGCCGCCAGGTCAACGAGCTCCAGATCTGCGGTGAGATGGTCCAGGTCTACCGCGGCCTCCCCATCGCCACCCTCCGCGCCGCCGCCGCTACCTTCTTCGCCGAGCACATCGAACCCAACATCTTCCCCGAGATGCGCCAGCTCATCCGCGACCTCCAATCCAACGGCTGCGACATCTGGGCCGTCAGCTCCACCAACGACTGGGTCATCGAAGAGGCCGTCACCCGCTTCCACATCCCCGCCAACCGCGTCCTGGCCGCCCACACCGCCTCACACCACGGCCTCGCAACCGACCAACTCCTCGACGTCCCCACCGACGAAGGCAAGGTCACCGCCCTCCGCAACGCCGGCATCCACGCACCTGACGCCGTCTTCGGCAACTCCATCCACGACGCCGCCATGCTCGCCATCGCCCGAGGCCACGCAGACCAGGCCCGCGGCCTGGGCAGCTCCCTCGGTGCCTTCCCCGTCAATCCCTCCGCCGACCTCCTCCGCCACAAGCGCCGAACTCGGCTGGCCCGTCTACTACCCCGCCTCCGTCACCCCCAAGCCTGTATAGCAATCAAGATCGTGGCAGAGGCTTCTAAGCTCGCAGCTTTTGTTTAGCGCTGAAGGCGCGGCCCTATACCAGCCCAGCCCGGAGGGCTGGGTTGGGAGCTATGAGAGATGCGAGGGCTGAAGGCCCGACACATAGAGGCTTGCCCTTCAATATCGTCTCGGGCGAAACCAACGATTGCCTCCTTTACCTTCCCTAACCTGCAGCTCATCAACAGGGATCCCCGATTCCGCAAACCCAAACCACCTCTGCCCAACGTCTACACTTAAGACAGGAGAGACGTGAAGGAGCCGATCCGCAAACTCACCGGTCACCGCCCTACGCCGGAAGCCCGGCCGCTGCGCCGCGTCGTGGCCGCGCTCATCCTGCGCGAAGGCAACCCGGAAAGCGGCACCTCCGCCCGCGAGATCTTCATCTGCCAGCGCCGCCCCGACCAGCCCATGGCCCTCAAGTGGGAGTTCCCCGGCGGCAAGATCGAGCCCGGCGAGACCTCCGAGCAGGCCCTGGCCCGCGAGCTCTCCGAGGAGCTCGGCATCGAAGCCACCATCGGCCCCCCGCATCACCACCGTCCGCCACAACTACCGCAACGGCGGCGCCATCGAAATCGAGTTCTTCACCGTCCTCCATTACCACGGCGAGCTCTCCAACCGCATCTTCCACCAGATGCAATGGTCCCCCATCACCCGCCTCCCCGAGTTCGACTTCCTCGCTGCCGACCTCACCCTCATCCGCGACCTAGCCGACGGCAAACTCCTCTAAACCGTGTTCCACAAATCCTTTGGGATAGAGCAGGGCTTCAGCCCTGCCAAATCCTTTGGGATAGGGCAGGGCTTCAGCCCTGCCACCAACGGCCAACTGTTGAGCGGGGCTTTAGCCCCCGGGACATGATGGCTCGCCGTATCGATCCGAAACGCGCTTCGTTAAGGGCACGACTTCGGTCGTGCCGTAAGACCTCCCCACCCAACCGGCCTTTAGCCCCGGAGGTGCATTTGACAACCCCATCCACAGCCTCCCAAAGACCACCGCTCCACCCCAAGTACCCACGCTGAGCGCCAACGGCGCGGCTACATCCCAGCCCAGCCCGCTGGGTATGCCAGTTACGGTTCTAGAGGGCTGAAGGCCAGACATAAACATGCGGAGCTGTCTTAGCATGTAGAAGCGTCAATAGGAGCAACCGATGCACACGTGGAACCAGATATTTGCAGGCGCTCTTGCAGCGATAGCGGTCAGCGCGGGAGCGCAGACCACTGCGCATTCGGCTGTGGCGGAACTGGCGTTCAAGGACGGGAAGACTTCGTACCACTCAGGCGAGCCCATCGTGCTCGAGGTCACCTACAGGCCTGGAAGCGAGGGCTGCTTCCTCGTATCGGACACGAACCCTTCCCCAATGGATGTGGTGGAAGTGACGCCGACGGACGGTGCATTCCGTTGGATGCAGGGTAACGGATCGGGCTCGGATGCGTCGTCCTGGTCGAAGCTGGGTTCAGACAAGCCAGCGGTAACAAGGCTGACACTGAACGATCTCTACCGCTTCGACGTGAAGGGCACCTATTCGGTGACGGTACGAACGAGCCACCTACACTGCGGCAAGTTTGGAAACGCGCCGGCAGAGGAGTTGACCACGAATGCGGTGTCCTTCGACGTTCAGCCCTTTGCGGAGGCGGATGAGAAAGCACTTGCAGAGTCCTTGGAGCAGCGGATACGAGCGTCTAAGAGTGAACGCGAGGCAGACAGGCTGGCGAAAGAATTGTCCTACCTGCCGGGAGACGATGCGACACGGGCCAAGCTGTCCCTTACGCTAAATGAAAAGACGTTTTATCCGTTTGGCGTTAATATGGGCGGTTCTCTATGGATTGCCCGCAACCGCGGGATGGTGTTGAAGGCATTGGAGCAGGCAATTGCCGACCCGTCAGTGGTAGATGGCGCACGGTTAATCCCTTTAGTGCTCGCATTGAATCGCGACCAGGTGAAGCCGGAATCCCATTGCTGCGTAGGGCCGGCTAGGCCGCAACCGGACGCAGACGCGCTCGCGGCCAGGTACATGCATGCGGTGGCGATGTCGTTGCCGCAGCGGGCGGGAGAGTCGCTGATACTCGCGGCGCTATCCGTGTTCGAGGCCGACGCGCGCAAAGCAGAGAGTGATCCTGCCCTCGGGGCAGATTATGAGCAAGCACGGGAGATTGTCATCACTCACTTCCGAGACATTAACGAATATCATGTGGAGTTTGTACTTCGGAGCTATGGAAGCTACTGGAAGACCCCAGGATTGCGCCTGACTTACAAAGGCTGATCGAAGATAGCCACGGAATCTTCACCAACAATCGGGTGGCGGCGATGATCCAGCTCAAGAAGATTGCGCAGGAGGGGTTGGAGCCATACTTGGTGCGCGAAGCATGCACGGACCACCCTGCGATGATGAAAGACGTGCGTGACCTGTCATCAGCGGAGACGCTCCCTCAGGTCGACGCATGCCTTGGCACGCGGCTGCGAGAGATATTGGCCGAACCTGCGGAAGCTCGCATGGACTTGAGGCTCGACACTACACTGGAGTACATCGCGAGATTTGCGGATGCGGCACTCGTTCCAGAGGTGCTGAAAGCCTATGTGACGCGCGCACCAGAGAACAATCGATGGGGCCAGACCGCTCGTGGAGCTGCGCTGTGCTATCTCATGCGCTGGGATGCGAAGGATGCATCTCCGCTACTCGCGGACCTGATGCCCGACGGCGCAAAGCCGGATGACTTTGTGTTGTTCGGGGTCGTGGCGCCAGCGATGCCGTCTGCGACGAGCTTGCGGGAGTACTTCCGGCAGTGGATCGAGACGCACACTTCAAATGTGGGACAGGTGGTTTACCTGCTAAGCCAGATCGGAACCACAGAAGACAGGGACTTCTTGAAGCAGCGTTTAGACGAACTCCATTCCAAGCGCACGGCGTTCGGCTCCGAAGATGGGCGGCTGGAAATCGAATTGGTAACCGCTCAGATTCGCGGACGGACGTGGGACTACTCCGGGGACAAGGGCAAGGAAATAACACGCTTGGAGTGTGAGACGGCGGAGTGCAGGAAGTACTTTGCCGTGGAATAGTCAATTAACTTCTTTTGCGCCTCCGGCGCTACGCTTGAACCGCATTGCGGCGAACATCCGATCCCCCACCCCCGGTTACACTCAACCCATGCTCAACCAGGGCTACGCCTACACCACCACCATCACCCCTCAGCATCAGGGCCAAACCCTGCTCACCCACCTGGCGACACTCTACCCCCACGCCACCCCCCAAACCTGGCAGCAAAACCTCACCAACGGCGAAGTCACCCTCAACGGCCTCACCGCCACCGGCGCCGAGCCCCTCACCGCCGGCCAGGCCCTCATCTGGAACCGTCCGCCCTGGCGCGAACCCCACGCGCCGCTCCACTTCACCGTCCTCTTCGACGACCCCCACCTCATCGCCGTCGACAAACCCAGCGGCCTGCCCACGCTCCCCGGCGGCGGCTTCCTCCAGCACACCCTCCTGCGCCTCGTCCAGGAGCAGTTCCCCACCGCCAACCCCGTCCACCGACTGGGCCGCGCCACCTCCGGCATCGTCCTCTTCGCCAAATCCTCCCAGGCCGCCGCCCAACTCACCGCCCGCTGGAACACCCCCGCCATCCAGAAGATCTACCGCGCGCTCGCCCAGGGCCGCGCCGAGCACGACACCTATGAGGTCCTCACCCCCATCGGCCTCGTTCCGCACCCGCGCCTCGGCTCCGTCTGGGCCGCCAGCCCTAGCGGCAAACCCTCAAAGTCTGTCGCCAGGGTCCTCTCCCGCTCGGCAGCCGACACCACCTTCCAGGTCGCTCTCCACTCAGGCCGCCCGCACCAGATCAGAATCCACCTCGCCTCCATCGGCCATCCCCTGGTCGGCGACCCCCTCTACGGCCCCACCGGCCAGCCGCTGGCGCACCTCCCCGGCCTGCCCGGGGACGGCGGCTACCACCTGCACGCCCACCTCCTCCACCTCAAACACCCCATCACCGGCGATCCCCTCCACCTGGAAGCAGCGCTACCCGCGGGCTTCTGATCGCCCTTAGCGCCGCCGCCCCTCATTCAACCCCAACCCCCGTAAAATCAGCGGCACATACATCTCTACCCGCGCCTCACGCGTCTTCGCCTGCTTCGCCGCACTGATCTGGTGGATATAAAACCGCCGCCGCCCCGGCGTCAGCCCCTCGAAAGCCTTCTTCAAGCCCGGCACCTTCTTGAACGCCCGCTCCAGCTCGACAGGCGTCGCCGGCTCGCTCTCCGCCTTCAACGGCACCTTCGCCCCGGCCTTCTCCACCTCGACCGCCTCGACGACATACGCCTTCACCACCGCCCGCGCCGCCTTAATCTCCTGCGCGTCCGCAAACCGCAGCTGCCGCACACTCCGGTGCTGTCCCGGACGTGCAAGCACTCCCTTCGGGTCCTTCAGCAGCGCACCCTTGAAGAACGTCAGCGCAATGTACGCATTGAACCCCTGCATCAGACGACGTTCTTCCCGTCCAGCATGAAGCACGGCTTGCCCCACTTCACCGACTCCGCAAATCCGAACCCGCCGAGCATCCCCCGCAGTAGCTCCGTCTCCTCCGGCCACTTCCGCTTGGACAGCATCGCCATCTCAGCACTCTAAACCCTGTCAACCCCCCGCGCATCCCCACAAATCCCTAACCCCTTCATTACAGGCCGCATCCACCCCCAAAAAACATGAGCTACTTCCCCCCTCCAACTCTCTAGAATAGAACTAGGAACCTCCCTGCGTACCTTGCGTTCCAACTTCGCGTACTCCGGGTTCGTCGTTCGCCGGTGTCCGGGCCCCCGCTAACTCCTTTAGAAGCAATTTGATACCCGTAACCCCTTTAGAATGAATTATGTGAAAGCAAACACTGCCCGCAAACCCAACATTCCAAAGCACATAACCCCAGAAAGTGAAAGTTGGGGGGAGGGGGGGTAGCCCCTCAACCATGCAACTGGCTCAACGACTGCCACAGCATCACCAGCGTCAGCCCGACGACAATCACGGCTGTCGCGTACGCAATCACATTGAACAGCCGCGAATTCGTATGCCTGCCCATCAACTCCTTGTTATTGATGAGCCGCAGCATGAAGTACAGCACGAACGGCAGCAGCACCCCGTTCAGCACCTGGCTCAGAATCGTCATTGTCACCAGCGGAAAGTTCGGGATCAGCACCACCGCGCCGCCGGCCACAATGAGCAGCGTATACAGCCAGTAAAAAAACGGCGCCTGCTTGAAACTCTTGTCCACGCCGCTCTCAAATCCCAGCCCTTCGCACACGCTATACGCAGTCGAGATCGGCAGCACGCTCGCCGCAAAGAAGCTCGCGTTGAACAGCCCGGCCGCAAACAGGATGCCCGCAAACTCACCCGCCAGCGGCTTCATCGCCTGCGCCGCATCGCTGGGCACATTAATGTTGCGCACGCCATGCGTCCACAGCGTCGCCGCACAGGCCACAATGATGAACCAGGCCACAATGTCCGAAAAGATCGAGCCGACAATCACATCCATGCGGCTCGCCGCATACTGCTTGATGTTGACGCCCTTCTCCACCACGCTCGACTGCAGATAGAACTGCATCCAAGGCGTGATCGTCGTCCCGATCACGCCAACGGTCATATACACATAGTTGTGGTCCGCCCACACGCGCCGCCCCGGAACAGTTACCGTCTCGACCAGCGCTGGTGCCAGTCCGGCTGCGCCAAAACACCAGCCACGATGTAGCAGATATAAAACCCGCTCGCCACCAGGAAGATCTTCTCCACGCTCTTGTAGTCGCCGCGCACCACCAGCAGCCACACCGCCAGCGCACACAGCGGCACACTTACATATTTGCTGATGTGGAACAGCTCAATCGACCCCGCAATCCCGCTGAACTCCGCAATTACATTGCCGAAGTTCACCACCACCAGCAGCAGCATGATGAAGAACGTCATCCGCAGCCCGAACTCTTCGCGGATGAGGTCGCTCAGGCCCTTGCCGGTGACCACGCCCATGCGCGCGCACATCTCCTGCACGACGATCAGCGCAATCGTAATCGGCAGCATGGTCCACACCAGGTGGTAGCCATACTGCGCCCCCGCCTGCGAGTAGGTAAGAATCCCGCCCGCATCGTTGTCCACGTTCGCCGTTATAAATCCTGGCCCCAGCACCGCAAAGAACAGGAAGAAGCTGGTCCGCCAGCGCTTCAGGAAACTCACATCGTCACCGCCCCATCAAGATCGCCGTCCGGTCCAAACCGAACACCGTACCCAGACTAACCGAACACCGTTCCCTTTAAACGCCCACAGCAAAACCTCAGCGACCACCGCGTTCAGGCTTTTCGTGCCGCCCGCGCGCAGCCGCAATCTCCCGCACCCGCTCCATCACCAACCCCATCTGCGAGTCATTGTCATACCCACCGCGCACCGCCCGCGCTCGCCCCGCAGCAGCAATCCGCGACCGCCCAGCCTCATCCGGCAGCCACCGCCGAACCTTCTCAGCCAGCTCCTCGAAGCCGGAGAAAAACACCGCCTCCTCATCTTCCACAAACCGGGCACTATGCCCTGCCGACCGCTCCGCCAGCAGAAATCCACCGCATGCCGCAATCTCAAAGCTCTTGTGCGCAAACTCGTCCGCATTCGAGTGAGTCAGAAAACTAAGATTGATCTTCGAGCTCCAAATTGCCTCTCGATACGCCACCGCATGGAGCTCCCCACCGGTGTACAGCGCCGCGCAAGCCTCAGCATCCAACCGGGTCTTCCACTGCTTATCCCCTGACACAACCACAGGAAATCCGCACTCCCTCCACAAGCGCGTCAACAGTTCTGGCCGGTCGTCATACGCTGTCCCGATGAACGAAACACCCCGCGACCGCTGAGCGTCGCTACAACCTTTCGGCGGCGGAAACTGCAGGCTCGGCTCAAACGCCGTCTGTATCTTGATCACGCCGCGAGCGCCGCGCTGCGCGTAGTCGGCAAGGTTCCGCTCCCGCTGCACCACATGCAGATCGAACGCCGGAATCGCCTTCATGTAAAGCCGCCAACCAGGGTCCTGCCTCGGCCCAAAGGCGTTGTCGATCATGTAGCTCACCGTCACCACACCCATGCGCCGCAGCGCGCCGAGCGTCTCCGGCCACAACCCCAGCACCTTGTCCGCCCAGAACACCTCTGGCCGCTCGCGCTCAGCCATCGCCAGAACATCGCGGTTCAGCCGCGCCACCCAAGGCCCCATCTGCGCGCGATGCAGAACCTTCCGCACCAGCTCATTTCCTGGCTGATATCCAAGCGTATCCAGCCGCACCACCGTATGACCCAACCGCTCCAGCGCCCACAGCCGATACAGCGCCGAATCCTTCTCCGAGAGCTGCGACGCATACAAAATCTTCACAGCGCCGCCTCCTCAGCCTCAAGCCGTTTTGCTTTTCTTGCTTTTTTCACTACTCACTATTCACTGTCTTTACTGCTCCAGCAGATGCCCAATCACCTGCTCTGCATGGATCGCCCCGGCGATCCCCTTCTGCGCATCCAGCACTGCCAGCGAGCGCAGGTTGTACTTATCAAACAGCTCCGCCACATGCTTGGCCGAGTCATGCAGCCCGCAGCTCATCTTGTGGCCATCGACCAGCGAGGCCATCGTCGCCGTCGGTGGCGCCAGCAGCAGCTTCGGCAGCGTCACCACCCCGGCAAAGTGGCCGTTCTCGCCGTACAGATATATCTCCGTCACTGTGTCCGGGTCGCCCTCAAAGCCGCGCAGCGCCACCACGGCATCCGCCGCGCTTGCATCCTTCAACACACTCACAAAGTCGGTCGTCATCAGCCCCGCCGCCGAGTTTCCCGCAAACTCAAGCAGTTCCTCCACCTCCTGCCGCTCCTCCGGCTCCATCTCCTCCAGGATTGCGTCGGACTCCTCATCGCTGAGCTCAGCCAGCAAATCGGCAGCCGCTCCAGGGTCCATCTCCTCCACAATGTCGGCAGCCTTCTCCGAGTCCATGCCCTCCAGCAGCGCCTTCTGCAACCTTGGCTCTACCTCTTCCAACGTTTCTGCCGCGGTCTCTTCATCCAGACTTGCGAAGACCGCATCGCGCTCCGCAGGTGCCAGCTCCTCAAGGATATCGGCGATGTCGCTCGGATGCAGCTTCGCCAGCCGGTCCTGCCCGATCTTCAGCTTCACTCGCCGTGCGGGATCGCGCTCAATCAGGTCGACGCAGTTCCACGGGATCACGCGCGCCTGAAACCACCCCGCAACGCCTTCCACCACCGCCACCGGCAGTCCTTTCAACAACCGCCGCGAGGCCCCTCGCGTCCCTACCTCAACCTCATCAATCCGCAAACCCACCGTCTGGCCAGGCTGCTCGCCAGGCTCCCAGGTAAGGTTCACGTCATTCACGCGCACCACCTTGCGGCCATCCACATCGATAATCTGCTGGTCCAGCAGATCGTAATCCAGCAACAAGTAATCGCCCGATGCCTTGAACTTCTCCGGCTTCACCTTCGCCCGCAGATCCACCTGCCCGGCCTGCGGAAACTCCACCGCATCCACCGGCAGCAGTAGTTTCTGCGTCGTACCGGCGACACGCAGGGTCAACACCAGCGCCTGCACATGCGTCTGCGCCCTGGCCGTGTTGACCGCAAACTCCCGCACGCGACCGCACACCTTCCCCCCAGCATCCACCACCTTCATCCCCATCAACGCAGAGACGCTCGTGCTCACGCCCGGCACGCTTTGAATCGGATTGAGAGTCGCTGTACTCATCTCTACCCCTAACCTACCCCATTCGATGCACACCCCGCGATGCCCCGGCGGATACACCCAAAGAAATCGGCGAGGCCCGAAGGCCTCGCCGCTCTTCTGTCCCGTATTGCTACTCCCTAAGCCGTCACCGGTTCGAGCATCTGCGCAAACCGCTTGCCTGTCCGTGCCGCCGCGGCCTGTTTGTGCCACGCATACCCGGCAATCAACGGAAACGCGATCGTCGCCTCGGAGAACACCATCTGCTCATAAGTAAGATCGACCTTGCCCCACGAGCTCGCCTCCTTCAGCGTCGAGCCGGAGAGCGCCCCATCGCGAGCATCGGCCACTGTGATCTGAATCGCATACTTGTGCATCGAAGCCTCGACGCCCAGAATGTCCGCCGCCACCACAATGTCCTGCGCAAAGTTCTTCGGCACGCCGCCGCCGATCATCAGCAGCCCGGTCGTCGGATTTTGGATCTTCAGCTGCGTAATCTCGTAAAAATCCTTCGCGCTGTCAATCGACACCATGGCCTTACCCTGCCGCGCATGCTGGTGCGCCACCAGCCCAAACCCCGCCGAGCAGTCCGAGAACGCCGGGCAGAAGATCGGCACGTCCTTCTCATAACAAGCCAGCACGATGGAGTCCGCCTGACCATCCTTCGGCGTGCGCTTATTGTCGACCAGGTACTTACCCATCGCCTGAATGAACTCCCGCGAACTGTGCGGCCGCGGCGGCAGGCTGTTGCAAATCTGGTGCGTCGTCTCGTCGCACACCCGCAGCTCTTCCTCATCGATGAACGTGTCGTAGATGCGGTCGATCATCAGCTCGCGCAGCTCGGCATCGCCCGCGCCATACTTGTACTCTTCGCCCGCCACGTAGTGCCGGAAGCCCAGCGCCTCAAAGAAGTCCTGGTCGACGATATTCGCGCCGGTCGAAACAATCGCGTCCACCATGTTGTTCCGCACCAGGTCGACGATGACCTTCTGCAACCCGGCCGAAATAAGGCTGCCCGCCAGGCAAAGGATCACACCGCACTCGGTATCGCGCAGCATCATGTCGTAGATCGTCCCGGCCCGCGCCAGATCGCGCGAACTATACGCCATGGAAGCCATCGCATCTACCAGCGGCACCACATTGTGCTGGCTGATGTCGATGTGTTGAATCGGTGTCTTGAGAAGTTCTTGTTTAGTCGTCATATCACCATCAAGTTTACCGCGCCCAACCCGTACCCACTGCAACAGCTCTATAAATCTCTAACCCATACCCGGCTCTTGCAATGGCTACTCGCCCATCAGTCTGTACTCTTTGGGCAGATGCCGCTTCAGATCGCGACTGTCATGCAGAATCCGGCCAATCTCAATCACTCTATTCCGATAACGATAGATCACCATATGCCGCGGCTCCTTCACTCGCCCACCCCCGACCGGATGCCTACTGAATGCTATGTGATAGGTTCGCGCACCTGAAACCATCAGTTCAGGACGCTCCTTCGAACCAGGCCGGGTCGGGTCTGCCTGAAGATCGAGCAGCGCCTGAACCATCAGGGCCTCATAGCGCAAAGCAGCCGTTTCTCCGAAATTCTTCAAACTCCACTCGCCGATTTCAACAAGATCGCGGCGCGCCCGGTCAGATAGCCGAAGCTTAATAGAATGTTGTTTACCCACGTTCACTATCGACGGCAAGCTCAGCAAAGACCTCGTCGTGGATGGTCTTCATAAATTCCTTGATTTCGTCGCCACCATGCAATTCGATGTAATGCCCACGCTCAATATCGTCAAAGCCCACCTTCGCAGCCGCTCGCAGCCACTCAATCTTTGCCGCATCCTCATGCTCCCGCTGCTCCAATAGCCGAAGCCCTTCCCGCACAATTTCGCTGGCATTACTGAACCGCCCCGACTCCAAACTCAAATCGATGAACTCGTCAAAATGCTCCGTCAAATTCACGTTTCGCTGCGGCATGCTAACCTCCACCGTTTCTACTCTCAATATGTCAATATTTGACAACCACGTCAAGCCATCCCGCGACTACTTCAAAAATGGCTCCAGATCCGCATCAAACTTCGCTGGCTGGTCATACATGATGAAGTGTCGGCTCCCCTCTACCCGCACCAGCGTCACATTCGGCATCGGCTTATACGCGGCCTGCATCATCGCCTCATACGCGTCCGCCGGAGGCATCTTCGCTGTTGCGTCATACTCATACAGCACCAGCGTCGGCGTCTTGATGCTGCCCACCTCGCCACGCATGTCCGTGGTCAGGTCCTCATACAGCGCCTCGCCCACCACGTTATAGTCGCTGGCAACCGCGCTGTCATAAGCCGCCTTCTGCCCAGCCTCGCTGATCGCCATCCCGCTCAGCATCGTCTTCTCGCCGGCAGCGTACTCCTCCGCGTTCATCGTCGCGAAGTGCGCCTTCATCGCCGCGGCCATCGGCTTCACCGCCTCCACCGTCGCTCCGGGGGTGAAGAGTGTCGCGTAGAACGGCAGCGTGTCCACAATCACCATCTTGCGAAGATCCGCGGGATACTTCGCCGCCAGCATCATCGCCAGCAGTCCGCCCATCGAATGCCCTACCACCACCGGCCTCATCCTCGCGCCGCTGATATAGCCGTGCAGCTCCTCCACAATCCCCGGCAGCATGCCAGCCGCCGCGTTCGGCCCCGCCGGCGCGCCCGCGAACCCCGCCACCTGCACCAGGTGCAGCCGATAGTTCGGCGCCAGCAGCTTCGCTTCCGCGTCCCACACGCTCTTCGAGCTCGCCAGCCCAGGAATCAGCAGCACATCCGGCTTGCCCACGGTTCCCGCATCGGTCACCGTAAATCGCGTGGGGCCCGTCGTGAGGGAACCCGCCGCCTTCGCCTGCTGCGAAAGCACAGGCTGCACCAGCACCAGCCCCGCCGCCATCAACACCACCGCCGCCATCCATTGCAGAACCTTCATCGCACCTCTCCTCTCAACAACATCACCAGCTTCAACCCAACCGTCGAGCCGACCCAGTCCTGCAAGTCAGCAATCGGACCTGACACTTGTCACACCCCGCCCTCAAACATAACCTTTTTGCGGACCTTCTCCCATCTTTGCGCACCTCTGCGTCCAACTCTCGCCACCGCTTGTTACCCTATCCACACCCGAGGCCACGATGAACGTCAACTTCGCCGAGCGCGCGCACAACCATAACTGGAAGCTCGACCCCATCGTCCGCTCCCTGCTCGACACCGACTTCTACAAGCTGCTCATGCTGCAGTTCATCTGGAAGAACTTCCCCACCACGCACGTCACCAGCGAGGTGCACAACCGCACCACCTCCGTCCGCCTCGCAGACCGCATCGCCGCCTCTGCGCTGCGCGACCAGTTGGACCACGTCCGCACCCTGCGCCTGCGCCGGTCGGAGCTCGTGTGGCTGGCCGGCAACACCTTCTACGGGACGAAGCAGATATTCTCGCCCGACTTCCTCGCCTGGCTGGAGCAAGACTTCCGCCTCTCCGACTACGAGATACACGAGCCCACCTCCGGCGATCAGGCCGGCCAGCTCGTCATCACCTTCTCCGGCCTCTGGACCGAGGTCACCATGTGGGAGGTCTACTCCCTCGCCATCGTCTCCGAGATGAAGACCCGCGCCGCGCTCTCCACCCTCTCCGAGCTCGAACTCGACGTCCTCTACGCCCGCGCCAAGACCCGCCTCTGGGACAAGATCGAGCTCCTTCGCCAGGTCCCCGGCCTGCGCCTCTCGGACTTCGGCACCCGCCGCCGCCACAGCTTCCTCTGGCAGGAGTACTGCATCCAGGCGCTCGCCACCGCGCTCAATCCGGCCAAGGGCCCGCAGCGCTTCACCGGCACCAGCAACACCGCGCTCGCCTACAAGCATGATCTTGAGGCGATCGGCACCAACGCCCACGAGCTCCCCATGGCCATGGCCGCACTAGCGTCTACAGGTTCTGATGAGGACCTTCGCCATTCCCAGTACAACGTCCTTGAACTCTGGCAAAAGAGTTACGGCGGCGAGCTCCTCATCACCCTCCCCGACACCTTCGGCACCACCCAGTTTCTCGCCGGCGCGCCCGACTGGGTCGCCCGCTGGACCGGCCAGCGCATCGACAGCAAAGACCCCTTCCTCGCCGGCGACGAGTACATCCACTGGCTCGTCTCCCGAGGGCAAGACCCACGCATCAAGCGCCTCATCGCCTCCGACGGCCTGGACGCCTCCACGATCGTCGACCTCCACAACTACTTCGAGGGCCGCATCCGCTTCTCCGCCGGCTGGGGCACGCTGCTTACCAACGACTTCCGCGACTGCCACCCGCGCGGCCCCGCCGAAGAAGCCACCTTCGGCCCCATCTCACTGGTCTGCAAGCTCACCAGCGCGGATGGCATCCCCACCGTCAAACTCTCCGACAACCCCCGCAAATCCACCGGCCCCGCCGAATCTATCGAGCGGTACCGCCGCGTCTTCAACAGCCCCGTCCTCGAAGAAGTCCCCATTCTGGTCTAACTCTCCATCGGTATACTCCCGCTATGCACTCCGCCTCCCTCGCCCGCACTGCCCTCGCCGCCACGCTGATCGCCCTCACCGCCACGCAGCCCGCCTGGGGCTGGGGGTCTGACGGTCACATGCTCATCAACCGTCTCGCCGCGCAGTACCTGCCCGCAGACGTGCCTGCCTTTGTCCGCAACGGCAACGCCCTTGACGTCATCGAGTACCTTGGCCCTGAACCCGACCGCTGGCGCAACAAGGCCGAGTCCGAGCTCTCCGCCACCCAGGCCCCCGACCACTTCATCGACCTCGAATACGCCGACGTAGTCTCGCCCCTGCCGCGCAAGCGCTACGACTTCATCCGCGACCTAGCCGTCGCGCAGAAGGCGCACCCTGATCTGCCGCTAACCCCGGAAAAAGTCGGCCTCCAGCCCTGGGCCACAGAGGAGATGTGGCAGAAGCTCAAGGTTGACTTCCGCGAGTACCGCAAGCTGGTCGCCGCCAACCAGGACACCTCCGGCGTGCAGGTCGCCATCCTGGGCGACGCGGGCATCCTCGGCCACTACGTCGGCGACGGCTCCATGCCGCTGCACACCTCCATGCAGTACAACGGCTGGACCGGCCCCAACCCCAGCGGCTATACCACCGAGCACAAAATCCACTCTCTATTTGAGAGCACCAACGTGCACGCCAATGTGGCGCTGGCCGACATCGCCCCGCTCGTTGCGGCAAGCAAGCCCCACGTGATCGACGACGAGTGGACCGCCTACCTCGACTACCTGCGCCACACCCACACACTCGTCGAAAAGACCTACCAGCTCGAAAAGGAAGGCGGCTTCACCGGCGCTGGCACTGCCGCCGGCAAGGCCTTCACCGACGAGCGCCTCGCCGCCGGCGCCATTGAACTTCGCGACCTAATCTACGCCGCATGGGTCCACTCCGCTGACCCCGTCGAGGAGTTCCACGGCTAAGCGACGTATTGCATCAAACCTGCGCTACGTCCTGCTCCCGGCTGACTGCCTGCTCCTTGCACAGCCTCGCCAGCAGCGGCCGCAGCCCCAAAGCTACGACCGGTGCGACTACAGCCGCAAACACTGCCCACACCACCAGCGCATGCCACTCCCACACCCACAGCGCCTTGGTCGTCGCCCAGGGATGGTGCCGCGCCGCGCGCCACAATTCCTTGCCCGTCACCGGCAGCTTCTCCGTCGCAAACAACAGCGACCCGACGCGCACAAATACCGGGAACAGGAGCAACTCCAGCGGATACATCAGGTGATTGCTCAACTGGCTGGCCACCAGGTTCAGCCGGAACACCCCCGCCAGCGCCAGCGCCAGCAGCGTCGTCGACCCCAGCAGTGGATTCACGCCGATCACCAGACCCACCGCCAGCGACCACGCCAGCCGCTCCGGCGTGGCTCCCATACGCAGCAGGTCCACCACAGGCCCTACCACCCACCGCTGCATCAAACTTTTCATCCTTGTCAGCATACCGATACACTGGCTCCAGTCCGAACGCACGTCCGACAACAACCGAATAAGATGCGCCTCCCGAACACCTGAGTCTCACCCACGCCCACCGCAAAATCACCGCGCCCACTGCGTTCCGCTTCTGCCTTTGCTTTTCTCACCACTTACTACCTTTATGTCCACTCTCCGCAAGCTCTACCGCGCCTCCCACGTCGCTTTCATCTTCGCCTACTCCATCGTTGAGGTCATCCTCCAGCGCCCTAAGACCCGCGCCGCCCGTAGTGCGTGGCTGGGCCGCATCGGCCAGCGTCTCTGCCGCAGCCAGCAGATTACTTTTGACATCGTCGGCCCCATTCCGATGCACGGCGCCGTCATCTCGAACCACCTGTCCTATGCCGACATCCTCCTCCACGCCTCCATGCGCCCCTGCGTCTTCGTCTCCAAGATCGAGCTCCGCCAGACCCCGGTCTTCGGCTGGGTCAGCATGATGGCAGGCACCGTTTACGTCGCCCGCGGCGCCGGCGGCTCTGCCGCGAAAGCCGCCGAAGGCATGGGCCAGGGCTTTGCCGACGGCCTCCCCGTCGTCTTCTTTCCTGAAGGCACCACGGGCGTCGGCGACGAGCCCGTCATGCCCATGCGCAGCGGCCTGCTCTCCCAGGCCATCGCCCTCGATCAGCCCGTCACCGCCGGCTTCATCCACTACGACCTCTCCGCCCGCGACCTCGCCGCCGGACGTTCTGCCCGTGACGACATCCACTGGGGCACCCAGTCCCTCCTCCAACACCTCTGGAACTTCCTCGGCCTCCACGGCCTCCACGCCACCGTCTATTTCGCTGACGCTCCTATCGCCTTCACCCCTGAAGCCATCGCCCAGCGCAAGGTTGCCGCCGAAGAGGCCCGGGCCGCCGTCGCCGCCCTCAGCACTCCATTGCAAGGCTGAAGTCACTTTCGGCACTTCCCGTTTTGGGAGGCCGTTGAAGAAAATTCGCCATCACTCCCGGCAACCAGGCATCCGCAGGCGTCCGTCGGCGTATTCTCGTCGGCGTAGCGCCGATTTACCGCCCGAGAATCCCGATGCCTAAGGTCCTGATCATCGACGACGAACCCGACATCCGCGAGGTGGCCAGCATCTCGCTGGAAGCCATCGCCGGCTGGGAGGTCCTCACCGCGCCCTCCGGTTCCGCCGGCATCCAAACCGCCCTTTCCTCGCCTCCCGACGCCATCCTCCTCGACGTCATGATGCCCGAGCTCGACGGTCCGTCTACATTCCGCGCCATGCGCGAAAAGCCCGAGCTCGCCAACGTTCCCGTCATCCTCATTACCGCCAAAACCCGCGGCATCGACCAGCGCCGCTTTGACGGCCTCGGCGTAGCCGGCGTTCTTTTCAAGCCCTTTGACCCACTCACCCTCGCCTGCCAGATGTCCGCCACACTCGGCTGGAGCTGACTATGTACCCCACGCAGTCTGCCGATGCGCTGGCGCCTGAAACCGCCGCTCAGATTCAGGCGCGCATCGACGCCGTCTGGCAGCGCAACCGCCCCCTCATCCTCAACCGCGTCCTCCATCTCCACCAGACTGCAGCTGCCGCACGCCTCGGTCAGCTCACCCCGGCGCTCGCCGCGGAAGCCTCCGAAACCGCCCACAAGCTCGCCGGCTCGCTCGGCATGTTTGGCTATCCAGAAGGCACCGCCCTCGCCCGCGCCTTCGAGCAATCCCTCCTGGATGCCACCCCCCCGGACGCCCCCACGCTCTCCCGCTTAAGCTCTGCCCTTGACGACTTGCTCGCAGCCTAGAGCCTTCTTTTAGCGCCAACGGCGCAGCCAAGGCTGCGCCGCATCAATCTCTCTGCCCCTACCGCGTCGCCTCCGCCACAATCCACCGCGTCAACTCCTGCCCCGCCGCAAAGTTGTCCTCGCCGAGCGGCAACTTCCGCCCGTCTGTGTATTCGTTGTAGAGCCACGGGTCGACATTGCCGTACACGACGCCCTTACCAACATGCGCTCCCGCCATGAAGGTTGCACCTTTGTCCGTCAACACCGCCTTGCTGGGGGCCGACGCCGTAATCGTGCACGTCTCCGTCATGACAGCCTTATGAGCATGGTGGAAGATGCCGCCCGTCCCCGCCGGAATGATCACAATCGTGTTCGCGTAGTCGTTGTCGAGCTCCTCATTGCGCAACACCGAATTGAAATGCATGCCAAAACGGATGCTTAGCATGTCGAAGTGGTCCTGGTCGGCATGCTGGTCGTCGTTCTGCATCATCACGAGCACGCCGCCGGCACGCACCCACGCGTCCACTGCCTCCGCGCTGTCTTCGTCCATCATGTGCGCCTGCGGATTGCTTTTCAGGTTGTCCGGTGAGGCAATCACATAGACGGCGACACCCTTCAGGTCCTCGGCGCGTGGCGCGTGGTCCAGTGTGTCCGTGCGTAGCCCGTACTGTTGAAACATCTTCGCCCACATCGAGTAGCCGCCCTCGGTCTCGTCATTCCACTTGTAGTGGTACAACTCCACATTGCCGCCCGCCGTCTTGCGTGTCTGCGAGTTGAACCACGCATCCAGCAGCACCGTCTTGCCGCGCGCCTTCCGCAGCAGCTCACCCGCCCGCTTGCGCTGCGTCATCTCGCTCAACGCCAGCAGGTACGCTCCTACGCCCTTGGCATCGTTCTCTACCACCGGCTCGCCGACGTAATATTCGAATGTTCCGCTGCGATACGGCGTCCCTCCCAGCCCACCCAACTTCACCGTTCCCGCAAATGTCCCGTCAGCCTTCACAAACCGCTTTTGAATCCCGTCCCACCCCCGCGTTACCGTCTCCTCAGCCGGCAAGCCCAGCAGCCCCAGCCGCACACCCTTGGCCAGCGCGTAGACAAACATGCAGCTGGCAGAAGCCTCCAGAAAGTTCCCCTTCTGGCCGCCCTTGTCCATCACCTGCCACCACAGCCCGCTCTCCGGATCCTGGTACCGCACCACCGATTGCAGCGCCTGCCGCGTGGCCGCCTCCAGCGCCGCACGCTGCGGGTCCGTCGCCGGCATCCGCTCCAGCACGTCCACGGCGGCCATCGCATACCAACCCATTGCCCGCGACCACACCTCCGGGCTCAGCCCGTTCTTCTTGTTCGCCCACTCCATCTGCGCCGAAGCGTCCCAGCCATGCCGCAGCAGCCCCGTCTGCCGGTCGCGCATCTTGGCGTACATCAACAGCAGTTGTTCGGCCACGCCGTCCATGTCGTCCTGGTGCGCAAACATCTTGCCATAGTTCTCCAGGAACGGCTCAGCCGTGTATGCGCCGTCCAGCCACATCTGGTTGGGATAAATGCCCTCATGCCAGTAACCGCCGTTCACGTTTTTAGGCTGCTTCTGCATCTGGTCATGCAGAAACTTCGCGGCTTGGTAATACCGCTCCCCCTGCGTCACCCGGTACATTGCCAGTACGCTGCGCCCCATCTCGACGTCGTCCAGCGAGTGAGCCTCCACCGGAAACGCAGCACCGCCCACCGTAATTCGTCCATCCGCATCCACCGCGCGGTCCACGGCCGCCTTCGCATACGCAAACAGCCGCCCCTCGCCGGTCTGCTTCCACTGTGCGACGACGCCATCCAGCAGAACACCCTCTTCATAGCTCCACTCGGTTGGCTCGGCCAGCGTGTCAATGCGCCCCTCCGGCCATTGCCGCAGCACCCGCTCCAGCACAGGATCGCTCTCACCGCTTACCGCCGGCGTAGCAGCGGGCACATCGGTCTGCGCGCAGGCCCGGCCCACGTTGATCAGCGCTGAGATACACAACACCCAACCCACCCTCACCATCGTTCGCATCTGGAAACCTCAACGCCCCCAGCATACCCGACCGCGCCCTGCCCTCCTGTAGGATTACTGGCACTGCAACGCCGTCCACACGCCCGCCACCGTCCCCGAAGCTGCATCGATCCGATAATCCAGGAAGCTTCCCGCCGCAATCGTCACGCTCCCGGTCGCCGTGCAGCTGCCGTTCGTCGCCGGCGAGCACACCAGCGCCGTATCGCTCAGCGCCCCAGGTGCGCCCGCACGCAGCGTCACCTTGATCGATCCACTCTGCTGCGAGTACACATCCAGCCGGGTCGCCGTGCATGCGAGAGGCACCCACGCCAGCACACCCGTCGTCGCCCCGACGCCGGTCTCATTCGTCGCCGCATTGGCCGAGTTCACCGCGTAATAAAGCGTGTTGAAACTCACCGGGTGATACATAGCCGCGAACGTTCCACTCCCCGCCGAACTTCCGCCGCTCCCGCTCGCGCCAGCCGCGCCCTGCGGGATCCCGAAGTTCAGTACGGCCGCCTGCGCCGTGCCGCTGTTCGTCACCGTCGCCGTGGCCCCCCGCCGGCAGCGTCGCCACCGAACCAACCGCCACCGTCGCCGCGCTCCCCGTCGGCCCACTCGGCCCCGTGGACCCAGCCTGCGCCAGCACGCTCCAGGCTGCCGGATACAGGTCCGGCTCCAACCCGGACTGCGCCGCCGTCGCCAGGTAGCTTGTACCCGCAAAGGTCACCGCATCCTTCAGCGCATAACTGTTCCCTGCCAGCCAGGCGCCGCGAAAATTGACACCTGCAGGCCCGGCAGGGCCGGTAGCCCCGGCGGCGCCGGCCGCGCCCGCAACGCCCGCGGGCCCCTGCGGCCCAGCCACCCCCTGTGGCCCCGTCGCCCCCGCCGATCCAGCTACACCCTGTGCCCCGGCGGCCCCGGTCAATCCCTGCGGACCCTGCGGGCCTGTCGCGCCCGCGGCGCCGGTTGCGCCCGTCAGCCCCTGCGCACCGGCAGGACCCTGCGGGCCGGCAACGCCTTGCACCCCCGCCAATCCGGCGGGCCCCGTAGCCCCGGTCAGGCCTATCGGCCCGGTCGCACCAGTTGCGCCGGGCGTCCCCGGCGGGCCTTGCGGACCAGGCGCCCCAGTCGCCCCAATCGCACCCGTCGCGCCTGCGGCCCCCGGCGCTCCCGCTGCTGCAAACATTCCCCAATACGTCGGACTGGCATCCGGAGCATTCCCATGATTGCTCTCCTGCAGCGACACCCACCCCGCGCCCTGCCACAGCACACCATCCCCCACGGCATAGTTGTATGTCGAGTCATACGCGCCGATGAACTGGAGCCCCACTGGCCCTGTCGGCCCCTGTGCGCCGGTCGCCCCGGTTGGGCCCGGTGCCCCAGCCGGACCCGCGACGCCCGGTGCCCCAGACTGCCCCGCAATCCCCGGCAAACCCTGCGGCCCCATCGCACCCGCGGCTCCAGTCGCTCCGATAAGTCCCTGCGCCCCCGTCGGTCCCTGCGGTCCGGCTACCCCCTGCGGCCCTTGCGGCCCGGCAGCTCCAGTCGCACCCGCAGGTCCAGCCGCACCTGTTGCCCCGGCAACTCCAGCAGCCCCCGGCAAGCCCTGCGGTCCTTGAGGTCCTGTCGCCCCGGTCGGCCCCGGCGCTCCCGCGGCCCCTGGCGTACCCGCCGCCGCAAACATCACCCAATACGTGGGACTCAAATCCGGCGTATTGCCGTGGTTCGGGCTTTGGAGTGAGACCCAACCCGCGCCCTGCCACAACACCCCGTCCCCAATCGCGTAGTTATACGTCGAGTCGTACGCACCGATGAACTGCAGCCCTACCGGCCCCGCGGGCCCCTGCGCCCCGGTCGCCCCAGTAGCGCCCGTCGCTCCCGCCGGCCCCGCGATACCCTGCGCCCCAGCCTGCCCTGCAATCCCCGGCAATCCCTGTGGCCCCGTAGCACCCACGGCTCCCGTCGCTCCGGTCAGTCCCTGAGCGCCAGCTGGCCCCTGCGGACCGGCTACCCCTTGGGGACCTTGTGGGCCGGCAGGACCCGTCGCCCCTATCGCACCTGCGGCCCCTGCCACCCCCGGCAATCCGTTGGTCCCGGGCAGACCCTGCGGGCCCTGCGCTCCCGCCGATCCTGCCGGACCCTGCGCCCCCGCCGGCCCGGGCGTCCCTCCCGCCGCAAACATCTCCCAATACATAGGGCTCAGATCCGGCGTATTGCCATGGTTCGGCCCCTGCAACGACACCCATCCGGCCCCCTGCCACAACACCCCGTCTCCAACCGCGTAGTTTTGCATGGAATCATATGGACCGATGAACTGCAGCCCCACCGCCCCCATGGGCCCCTGAGGTCCGACCGGACCCACAGCCCCATTGAGCCCCGCAGGCCCCTGCAAACCCGCCGCCCCGATCGGCCCCGCAGCTCCCGGCAATCCCTGCGGCCCGGCTGGCCCTATCGAACCGGCTACTCCCGCAGGCCCCATCGGCCCCGCTACACCTGTTGCCCCCGCTGGTCCGGCAGGCCCAACCAAACCTTGCGCCGCCAGCAGGCCCCAGTACGCTGGACTCAGCCCCGGCGTCTGCCCCGCATTCCCCGCCACCAGCGACGCATAACTCGCCCCGCCAAACTGCACCACATCCCCCAGCGCATAGTTCGTCACCGAGCTATAAGTCCCCTGATAGTTGAGCCCCGGAACTCCCGGAGCGCCGATCGGACCCGTTGCACCCGCGGGACCGGCCACACCTTGCGCACCCGCTGGCCCCGCTGGCCCCTGAGGCCCAACTGACCCGGCCACGCCCGCGGCCCCCGCAACTCCGGCCGCCCCCTGCGCCGCCACCAGGCCCCAGTTCGCTGGACTCAGCTCCGGCGTCTGCCCCGCATTGCCCGCCATCAGCGACACATAACTCGCCCCGCCGTACACCACCACATCGCCCAGCGCGTAATTCGTCACCGAGCTATAGTTGCCCTGATACACAAACGCCCCCGACGCTCCGGTCGACCCCGCCGGCCCCACTGGCCCTTGCGGTCCAGCTACACCCTGCGGCCCGACAGCTCCTGTCGCACCTGCAGCACCCGTGAGCCCAATGGGCCCCTGCGGCCCCGCCACTCCCGCCGGACCTTGAGGCCCAGCCGGCCCCGTTGCCCCCGCCGCTCCCATCAAACCCGTCGGCCCTTGCGGTCCCGCCGCACCCGCTAACCCCGTAGCTCCAGCTACACCCGCTGGTCCCATTGCGCCCGCGGGTCCAGCTGGCCCTTGCGGCCCGACCAACCCAGTCAACCCCTGAGCTCCGGTGGCTCCCGCCGCGCCCGCTGGCCCAGCCGGCCCCTGTGGCCCTACAGGCCCCTGCGGCCCCACCGTCCCTGCACCGCCCGCCAGCGCAATCTCCAACTCCGGCGCGTGGCCCGTCTCGTCATTCTCCTTGCTGTCGAACTGAACCTGCGCCGCCGGCGCCGTCAGTGCCAGCCCAAAGTTCGTTCCCGGCGTGCTCACCCAGCTCTGCACCGCCTCGGTCACATCGAACGTCACATACGCCCCCGCCGTTCCCACCTGGTCACTCAGCAGCACCGCGCCCACCGACGGCAGCGTCGCATACGTCACGCCGCTCTCCGTCCACGCGCCGCCGATCATCTGCACGGCCACCGGCCCACTTGCATCCACGCGGTTGCAATACACCCGCAGCGTGGCCCGCTCCACATCCGCCGCTGTCGTACCGGCAGGCAGCACGCCCAGGTCAAACTGCATCAGTGCCGTATACCCGCCGCCGACCCTCAGGTTTGTGAGCGATCCCGCATTCACCGTCGGCTGCGCGCTCGACACGTGTGCATCGCGCACCAGTGTTGCCTGCTGCGCAGACGCCTCCATGGCCATCATCAGAAACATGGCCGCAGCCCCGCGCCGACACAGGCAGAGAACTCCTCGCAAACAGCACCTCAAACACTTCCAGAACGCCGCAAAATCCCGTTGCGGGCCCGGATGCCCGGAAAACTGTCTTCGTTCTACCCACGCCACCGATAAAAGACAATCCGTCCCAAAACGGCACTGCCGCGCCGCACATCTATGAGACCATCCGACCAATGACAGCCACGCCCACACCGGAGCCGGACCATCACCTCTCCCGCCAGCTCTCCCTGCGCGACCTCGTTCTCTCGCAGGTGCTGACCGTCGTCGGCAGCTCCTGGGTCGGGCTCGCCGCAGGCCTTGGTCACGCGCAGACGCTCGTCTGGCTGCTCGCCTTCGCTGCCTTCTACGCGCCCATGGCCGTCGCCGTCTACTACCTCAACCGCGAGATGCCGCTCGAAGGCGGCCTCTACGTCTGGGCGCGCCGTTCCTTTGGCGACACGGTGGGCTTCCTCACCGCCTGGAACGTCTGGGCCTATGGCATCGCCTCCATCGCCTTCGTCCTCTTCCAACTCCCCAGCGAGTTCGTCTACATGGTCGGCCCTTCGATT
>CAMQQG010000432.1:0-26870 GCA_947034895.1 Rhytidiadelphus loreus | reverse complement strand
CCATAGCTATTTCTGGCTTACTTTCGACGTATGTTGCAACATAACCACTTCGTGCAACAACTCTGACTTTGTAAGGTATGAACAATTATCATAAATACCTCCATCACCCTCGCTCCTCAATTCTGCTGAGTTTGCTACCCTTTTAACTTTTCTCACATGCATCCAGGAGCTTCTCGAGCATTTATCGCTTCATGATCCAGTTCCTCCTGTAGTTCGTTGCAGAAATTAAATTAATCTGACAAACATTTTCGTTCGTACTTTTCAATTCCAGGAGCTCGCAAGTATACTCAGACAACCGATCTCTTCAGTCCATCATCCTGTAGTTCGTAGCAATCGCGGTAGTGGGACCATTGCCATCACACTTTCATATAGTGACCGATATGTTTTTGCTGCTGACAGAAGATCGAACTCCAATTCGTCGTACGCGCATTGCCATCGCTGCTGCTTTTTTTAAATACAGGTAACTGCAGCTTTGTGGTGGACTCAGGCGGTTTGTACAACAGTACTTGATCAAGGAAATGCGCTGACAAGATGGAGCTCGAATCGAATATCAACAAACAAGTAACCACGAAAACAGTAAGGTAGGAGGCTCTGTAATCGTGCATCTAAGGGGAAAAAAAAAGCCTGTGGTGCAAAATCAAAGCACCCAATCATGTCAAGAATTTTGAGGCATGTGAAGAAGTGACAAAGGCGTGAGTCCCCTTTTTTCCCGAATTTTTTTGAGGCAAATTGAAATTATGAGGGAATTTCAAACTGACATGCCATAGGGCTCTAGTCTTGCTCATAGGTATACCAGTAAGCAACTGTAAGTTGCTGAAGTTTGGCCTAAAAGTAAGTACAATGTGCTTTCATTTAATTCATAACCCATTGTAAATATTTCATTATTTATATTAGTTTTTTATTCACTGAATTCATAAAGTGCTATAGCACCCAAGTACACTCACAACAGTATGTATTCTAAAGTTAGTAGAGTTCAAAAACGGAACACCTGCAATCCCATTTCTTGGATTCAAAATCACTCAATCTTTTCCAGAACATACTACACGATTAATGGCCAGCCTATATGGTCGATTGAAAATGACCCTCCAACAATCAAGCCTCCTACCTTACCCCAAATATTCTCGATTCCCCTTGAGTTCCACCGCACTCTTCATTTCTTGCTACCGGTATCGAAGTCCCTAACCCAGGATTGGAATACTTTTTCGAAACTCGTTACGTTTCGGCATTGCAATTACCAATACTGGAGACACGTAAACCACTCCCAGGAAATGTCCCGTTCATTTCCTGGGAGGATTGCGGATCGTAATGCCCGATTACGCGGGTTTTCCTGCGTAATCGGGCATTACGGATTTCTCATCCGGCATCCACTTTTCATCCATGATTTTCATCCTATTTTGTTTGTGATTTACGTCGGGCAATGTCCTCGTCATCGGGGTTTACGGGAAAAAACGCGCCTCCTCGTCGGGCTCCGCCCTCCTAGTCGACGCATTTTTTCCCGTAAACCCCTCCTCCTCGGGCATTGCCCTATACATTACCCATGGTAGCAACTGTCTCTTGACCTGACGCGACTTACACAGGCTAGGTGCCCAACTCACCGACCTATCGCAAGTTAGGGTGCCCCAAATAGCCACGTATCTCAAATAACAAATGCTCATTTGAAACAGTTGGTCACTTTTAAGTTGGTTTTATTTAACCCCGAAAGACCCAAGAGACCATTTTCTGGTCGCTGCCCCACTTTTATGAGCTGACAGTTCTCAAATTTTGACCTTTTTTAAAAATAAAAATTATTTTTAGAAGATAGACTGTTTCTTGAATCCAATGGTTGACTGGGGGAAACATCTACGAATCCCCTTGGTGGTAGTTTCATTGAATTCCAAGTTAAACTCCACTTTGTAAAAAATTTAAAGGAAAGTGGTGTAGTGTAGTTTAATTACAACTCATTTTTAGGGGTTGTGTTTGGGCATGGACTAAAAAGTCAGCCTACCAATGTGATTCTTGGCCACTTCAATAAAGTTATATCTACCTCGAAAAGGGTAGATTCAAAGACTTCAAGGAGAAGATAAGTGTCCCATTTTTTTTCTTTCAAACACTATTCTCATTTTAGTGACCACCATGAATTGAAAAATGCTAGTAATTTTGTGACATTTTACATGTGCATGTTTAACTTTCTTATCCCTCAATGAACACGAGAAAGGAATAATTTCAAAATATTCTCACAAAGATATATTCTTTCAAAGTGTATTGCCTTGTATTTCCATTGACCCAAATAAAACTTCAAACTTAAACTGTGCGGATCTCAAGAAAAAATGACCAAAAAAGTTTCTCAAGTTCTTCGTAGTATTGGCCCTTCTTGAAAGTACACCCTTTCCTTAGGTTAAGTGGTAGGTCACATCAAAATTCAAAAACAAAAAGTCTAAAATCTCTAAAATCTCTAGGATACTCTTGTAACCCTGAATATTAATTTCTAAACCCTAAACCTACTTTCACTACTTTCACTTGAAACTTCACTTGAAGCTTGAATTAATTTGTGTGTAATTTTCTATGTTTTATAGCCAACAATACTATGAACTTCACTCCATAAGAACTTTCTAGGAGTCTTTCAATTCTTGGAGTCATTCTTGCACTCATAGTATAAATTATAATATAAAAAAATTATATTGAAAGAATTAGGGCTTCTCAATTGAAAAACTAGTAAACTACACCAAGATTAAAGTTGAAATTTTTTTCAAGTACAAAAAATCTATCATGATCCTATGACTCTACATTAGGCTAATGTAATCCTTCAATGGTGTAAAGTTTAGGGTTTAGGGTTTAACCCTTAAAGGACCAAATGGTATTTTTTGGCAACATAGCAATTTTGGGCAAGTCACTACAAACAGAATTTTTGTTTTTTTTCTTTGAAATTTTCACACAACATGTTTCCGACTTCCGAGGAGTAGCTTTAAGGTGCAACAATTTTCATAACTTTGATTACATGGTTAAAAATTTGTTATATGACATGTAATTTTCATTGTTTAATGGCCAACCTGGAGCAACTTAGAAAATTTATGTAAACATCACTTAAATCCTTTGACACATGAAAAAGTCACAGGGTAGATACACACACAAGAGAAAGTGAGACATGGAAACGCAGAAGAGCCCTTAGTGCTTTAGTTGATTTGTTAGAGCCCTTAATGAAGGACCCTATGGTTGCATTTCTTAATCATGAATAAATATAGATGAAGATTTCACAATTGTAGCCATGCTTTGGGTTTGAGTACTTTAAAGCAATTTAGGGCCTCAAAACACCAAAAACCTTCACGGGTTACATGAGTGTTGTTTACAAAATTACATGTTTTGGGGCCTTTTGCCTATAGATTAGAACATTAAAGATCACTTATTTGTTCTTTGATCACATATTACATTATATATTCTTTTAGGATTTCTTGTCTTCTAAATATATTCTTGTAGATAAGCTTTGGTGCTAATTTTTTAATTAAACAAAACCCAAGGCTAATAGTATGATTGGTTCCTAAGGAGGTCTTTTAAATAGGATTACTTCTAATTAGAATATTACTAGGCCAAATAAGTCATTGCAACCAACAACAACAAGATAATATGTTCCTTTATTCCAAAACCAAGCATGTTTTCCTCACATATAATAACTAATTTCACAATTTGGTCTCTCCCCTCTTAATGGCCACAAGGGTAAAGGAATCATCCAAATTGTCTTGATCTTCGATCTTTATTCTTTCTCCAATTTTGGCTCAACCGCAGCTTCACAGGATTTTGCTCTCCGAATTGGTTTGCTCAGCTTCAGCTTTGACAGTCTTTTCAATCACCAAAGATTCTTGTCTCACCAACTTGTACCAGACAATCTTCACCCAATACTTTGTCTCTTCTCAAGGCAACACAACATCTTGCTTTCCAACTTGGTCTCACATTTCACTCATCTTATATGCTCCATTTTTATATTCTTAATTGACTTTCATAGTCATCACCAAATAACTTCCCAACTAGGCAAACCACCCAGTTTGTTTTGCAGACTCAACTTGGAACTTAAACAGACAACATTCAGACTTTAAGCAAACTCTAAATTGGACTGTTATAAATTAAAACCATCGTACACACTCATTTGGAAATTAATTAGTTCACAGTCAAAGGCATACATTCCCATTTGGACATCGCTCATAAAATATTACAACGACACACAAAATCCAAATAGAAAAGAGGCTTAGACTAAATCCAAACTCGGAACAACCGCTAGACATCCCAATCGGAAATCATACATAAGCACAGACTGACATATTTCGACTTGGAATACCTTGCAAACAGCACATACTCACATGCAATAATCACAACAACCAATTCGGATTTAAGTCATACATTTATTACCGAATTGGCGATTAAATCACCGTTAACAAAATTAATAGTCCATATAAACTCTCCATCTCCCTCTCCAGTTGCACTCCAAATAGATTCTATAAAATCAATACTTGCAACTCTCAAATTGGGAACACTAACTTGATTTTAACACTCTCTTCAATTCCCAAATATACTGAGCCAACTGCGTGACAAATCACCCAGTACAATTTTTTATATTTTTTTAACTAATTGGATACACTCCAGATCTATGTTGACCCAATTTCTCCTATTGGACATGATCTCTTCTCTACACGAGAAACTTCGGGACACTCTTCTTCAACATTTGGCATTCTTATTTCCAACTAGGAAATCTCTAACTTATAACATTTCACAATCTGATCTCAGAGATCTCCTCCACTCTCTGCAATATTTCCAACTTGGCACAACTCCTCTGACTAGGAATTCATTCTTTCACTGACATACTAACCAACCGGGACATAAAACCATCTTCCCAATTGACACATCTCCAATTAGCACTTGAACTTTCTCCTCCACCCACAGGCACTTCCTCGACCTGCACAAAATCTCCAACTTGGCACAACTGTACCAATTATCTCATATTGATTCACTCAGCACCACAATTAGGACTTGCACAAACCACCAAGCATCCCACTTGGTAAAACACAAACACACGCACACTCATAAGCACACAAGAAAACAAATACGCAACACTACTTGTCTGGGACTCCGACTGCATTCTCATCAGTGGCTAAGGCAAAAATGAATTCAAAATCAGCCCAAATAGAAAGCAAACAAACAGTTGCCAACTTAGAGAAGACAGCTAACTGCAAAAAGAAACTACCCAATTGGAACCGCAACACAACTGCCTATCCAGCAATGAAAACCAACTTGGACTTTAACCAACCCCGCAACTTCCGACTTGGACTTGCCAGCTAACTTGGAATTCCTCTCAAACCCCAACTTCACATACCATCAAGCCAATTAGGAAATCTTCCAAATCACATTAAACCTGGATTAACTTCAACTTTCAGCATGTAGCACCACCCGACTACCAACTTAGGTTTAAACATTCATTCCAAATCAAAATCACAAGCAGCATTCTATTTGGTAAAATCATACACAAAACCCCCTATTTGGCATACAAACATAACACAAAGCATACAAATCACACAAAAGTACATCAAAAACATTAAAAAAAATGTCAAAGTCTAATCCAACTGGCTCATCCACAATTCTATTCAGAGATTCAATTTTCTTTCCTAGTTATTACTATTGCATATTTATATATTATATTATATCCAAATATAAAAGACATATGTACCAAATTTATGTGTAGTATAGGGTGATTGCAAGAAAGATCGGTCCTATTTTGCGTCACATTTAGAGTGATGGAGTTGATTTTTGTTAGAAATTTTGACAGAATTTTTTATTGGAGATGGATAACTTGATTGTAATTATAAACCTTGTTTTAAAAAAAATTAAAAGTCATTTTATATTTAAGAGTTAATTTTTCTAATTTTTCACACTTTGAGGTTTAGGATTTTTAGCCCTGGGGAGTATCTAAAATTAATGACCTAAAGCTGAAGTTTTTGTGGTCTATTTCCATAGTAGGCGGACATGTACCCACCAAAGGAAATCTAAAAATATGTTATTTTATGACCTCCATATTCATACAAATAATGCACCCTTGCATGCACATATCTATATATTAAAGATGGTTTCAACTTCCATTTTTTGGTGAAATGTGATCACTATCAAGTCTTTACAAATGGACAATTTAGTTTCTTTTTGTTCATGATTTTCTAATTATTATTAATTTATACCTAGTAGTATCTATTCTCTTTGACAAACTATTTTTTTTTCAAATAGTACTTTTTCAGTACTTACAAGTAGTTAGTGGTACTAATAGCCATTGATTTTCAAATCAACAACTAAGATTGTTCTATTTCATAGTATTCGTAGTACTCATACTAGTACTAAGTGCAAAAACAACAATTTTAACATTTGGAGTGTAAGTCTATCATAACATTCTAAATCTAGCAATATTGTTTTACTACGAGTGAATAGTAACACAATAATAATAGAATACAAGAAAATGAGCTCATATGATGGGCAGTAAAAAGAAAAATGGTATTGATTGAATAGTAAAAGAAGAAATGATGATGATGAAATTATATTCAGTGCATTATTCTAAAGAATTTAGATTCTCTTCTATAATACAACAAAAAGATGTTCTAAATTGCTATGGGGGTATTTCTTTTGGAATGCCCAATGATAGAAACTTTGTTGAAATTGATTGTTCTTGGACAAGAAGGTTGATTGATTGTACTAGGCTTGATTTTATAGAGTTAGAAGAAATTTGTACATAAAATCGAAGTTGCAAAAAAGTTGAATGTAAGTTGAGACTCAACAAAATCAACTTGAAATTTAGAAAAAAATATGATAATAAGTAATATTAGAAGAAAAACATGTTGGTACCAACAACTTTGGAATGCAAAAAAATGTTTTCCAAAACACTAGGAACCAACGTAAAACATCACGTGGATTATGTTGAGAGCATCATTTCTAAAATGAAGAATTTGAGTTATTTTGCATGCACAAGAACATGTTTGCTTTCATGTTTGCAATGTTAGAGAAAACATGTTGTGTTTCCATGTCATTTATTCACGTGTATTTTTTTCATTTTCAATGCCATGTAGTGCACTTTGGATACATGTGGAAGGTGGAAAGTTTGCTATTTAAGAAAGTCTCTTTATAGGCTTGTGTCACTTAAGTAGAAGTCTTTAAATTCCAATTTTGACCTTCAAATGTGCATTTTTGGATCAAAAATAGTATTAAAGCCTTCTAAAATAACCAAAGTAGACATCTAATAGTGGAAATTTTAAAATAGTAAAATAATAATAAAAAATTATAAAAAATTATTCAATGTCCACAACTACCATATGTACCTTTATTTCAAATTTCATAGAAAACAAACATATATGACACAAAAGTTAATATTAGCAAAAAATGAATTCTAAATGGAAGAATGAATTTTGAATGGATGCAAAATTCTGAAGTTTATTTGGCAATAGAAGGGGCATTGCCTACCGTCTGCAAGAAGTCTTGTAGATACTTTACTTCATTAGAAGAGCATCTTCTAGAAGCTACACATTCAACATATTCTATCCACTACAAGAGATGTGGGAGTTTTCAGTAACAGACTTTAGTAAGAAATTGCTGAAAATTGATTTATATTCTTAGAAGGTCATGTTGGAAAGTGGAAATGCGTACATTCAGTATTGGAGGCCTAATTGGTCAAGCAAACCCAGGGAGAAACTACATTTTTGGTCAAGCGTGTTTGCAAGGGTTCCTTGAGGCAGTAATTGTGCGATTACTTTGCTGAATGCTTACGTGGAAGGTTCTTAGTTTTCTGTAAAACGGAGAATAAGTTAATCAAGGGCAACTGCTTTTGCATTCAGTTGGCTTGTGATTGGCACTTTAGTTATCTTCACTGTTGCTTCATCTTCTGTCTAGAGAACAACAAGCGACGAAAGTGTATGGAAATTATTAAAGAACGGATGATTTTGTGATGGCGGTTTTCTTTTGTTTACCGATTACTATTTGCACAGGTAATTCTTTCATACACTGTAATTTTATGAGCACGTTCAAGGACTCACTGAAAATCTCCAGCCGTCGATTCGTTCTCAAAAAAACTTGAAGCTCTCCCAATGCAGTCGATCTAGAAAATGAACTAGAGAGAGTAGGACCATAGATCTGTTGTCGATGAATTCGTAGCCGTTGATGAAGCCGCCTATAAGGCTAGGGTTAGGGTTCGGCGTTGAAGGTTCTCTTACCGAGGAGAACTAGTTTTTGTAGCTAACTTAATTATGATGTCCTTGGATTTTGAAGCTTGTTTTTTGCAAGCAGGCCTTGGATTGCACATCGGCTTCACCATCTCTCGGTAAGAATCACACCTTACTCAATTCTTGCGTTTTACCAATTTCTTCGCTTTCCAATTCAACGTCTCTTGTTAGTAGCATTGATCACTGAGGTTGCGGTTGATTCTCTTGGAACTGTGTGTGGATTAGGTTGCACTAGAGCTGAGAGATTGATAAGTATGTAGTGATCTGCCTAGTTCTTACTTGTCTATTGTTCAGTCAGTAGTGGATATGAATCATCAAGCCTGATTGATCGGAAACAAAACTTGAATGTCTTGATCCATCAGATGGAGAAGGAAAAACTCCAGCCATTAAGTTAGCGATGTGAAGCATTGTGAAGCTTTGCTAATGCTGAAGACAATTAGAGGGTTAGTATTTGTAGTTCTTGTTTTTATTTATTTTTATTTTTTTTAGGATTTTCAAGGTGGACTGATTTCTTAAGCTGCTCTTAGTATTTGTTGTTCTTGTTTTGGTTTTGTTCGATTTTTGTTTAGGGTTTGGAAGATTAGAAATACTACAAACTGCAAAGTGCTAGATTGACGTTTTGTAATGGAGATTTGGACTGGAAACATCGCCAAGGAAATTGAGAGATTGAGAGTTGAGAACTTCAGGGATTGAGGTTGTAGATTGTGATATTTTGAGAATTTCGCCTTCTTCCAAAGTGATGAGAATTGGACTAGGGATGTATAGACGTGGATTGCATGCTAGAAGTAAAACTATGAATAAAATTATTGTTGTGTTAAGCCATTGGCAAGTTTTTTTATGCTCATTTATCTGCATGTATTCAAAGCTTTAATTGTCTTTGTATTTAGATTTGTTTGCCCTTCTAGCAATTCTTCAGCATTATCACCTGGATGCTTGATGCTTAAACTGGTAGTGTTCAATGAACGGCACATATTAACTCAAGAACCTTGGTATACTTATAAAGTTGTATAAAACATTATTGTTGTTAGTGCTTTGTGATTTATCTGTATATGTATTTCTAAATGTTTTTCTCTTCATGTCCTTACAATTTCAGGAATTAGAAATCAGGGCAAAGGAGGAGAAAATGAGATTGAAGATTAGGGTTTAGTTCTAGCATGGTTGTCTCCAAAGATTAGAGAAGTAGCCAGGATCTTAACTTTGATTTTATAAAATTGCAATTTTTGAATGTAAAAGTATTATGACCAATAGAAAAACGACTTGTGTACTCCTAGAGTTTTTGGAAAGTTTAACAACCAATGACAAAATGACATGTGTACCCCCATATGTTATTCATGTGTGCTTATCACAGAAAGCATGACTTTTGTCACTCTATGCACTCAAAATAGATAGTCATTGTGTAGTACATACTACATAACTGATTTACAAAATGGGAGATATTGCCATGTGTCACCACATAGGTAAAAGTTAAAAAACTGCAATTCACCTTCCAATCACCCTCTGGAAAAACCCACCGTCATACAATAGCAACTTACTTCTGAACTTATAAGTCATGCATATTTGTGCTGAAAGGATGTGTACCAACCATTTAGTACAGTGCAATAATGCAAGTCCTAGACACATGCTTTTAAGCAAATTCTTCTTAAAATACATGACCTTTCAATATGCTTTTTTTCACTTAAAATTGCACTTAATACACCCCTTTCTCTTGTAGTGATCCAACATACAAGAACAACGCTTTTGTCTTCATAACAATAAATCCTTTATTCACCAATCTCAACAAATATATAAGAAGCATTGCATAATTGTACTCCTTGCTCAACTATACACATCCCATCTTCAAGGTGACATACCTAGACCAAATTGTCTCCCAATTTCAACCTTATTCATATATCCAAGTTTGTAAGGACTAAAATTTGCCTATTATTATTCAACAAAGGTGTAGGGATGTCATTTGAGGAGGTAAATTAAGATAAAGTTTTCTCCAAGATTCAAAGTGTTGAATTTGACACTAGCAATTGAAAATTTTGATAAGGTTTTTTAAGTCTAAGAATTGATGATATCAACAACTTTCAAGGCTTACAAATTACTTAAGGCCCATTCTCACCTAGGTTAGGTTAGATGAAAGAGTGGTGGTTATTGTCTATATAGCTGCACATGTTCACACCAATGTCAAGTTTTATCCCCCAAACCTATGTAGAGTCCTTGCTAGAGAATTCATAAGTACATTGTTAAAGTAGAAAGTTGTGGGTCATCCAGCAAAAAGTTTAGTTTCAATGGTAGTTTTTTTGGAGCAACACCTTCTTACTAAAATAAAGATTTCAAAAAATCTCGGAAGTTTAGTTTCGTTGTTTTCTAATCTCTATTGCTAAGCTCCATTACAAAAGAGTGGTTTCTTGATTGTTGACAAAAAAATTGGTTAACTTTGACTTTCTTAACATATCCAAGTTGTAGTAAAGTAAAGACTTCATTTGGTGTTGATATACACAATTTGTTGCTAAGCAAACACTTTGAAAGTGCTTTCAAAAGTGAAGATCAAAAGTATCTTGGAGTTTGAACTTTACAAATCAAGCTTCAAATCAACTTTGAATTTCCAAAGTGAAAATTTGCAATCCACTTTGGAGATCAAGCTTGGAGTTTCCAAGTTACTTAATGTCAATAATAACATCCAATGTAACTTTACTTTTTATTTTTGGCACAACTTTATCAACCTTAAGAGGCCTTATTTAGGATTTTAGGATTTGGGACCCTCAAAATTATCATTATTATTTTTTTCTAGCTTTCATCCCCTAGTATCAAATACAAGGAAGAAGCTTTAGGATATCAGTTTTTATATTCTTGGAATTTGTTAATTCTTTTGACATTTAAAAAATATTCTTGGACAATTACCGGATTTTTTTTTTCTATATTAGAAAAAGAAAAAAACACAATTCTGATCTCTTAAATCTATTTAGGGTAAGCTTACATGTCCCAAAAAAACATCCCACACTCCCTCCTTCTAGGCGGGGTGGATTGTCCCCTCGCTCGGCCTTGCGGGCAAACCCTGGAATTATTTATTTTCCACACATGATTTTTTTTGGCAAATTTTTAGTTCATTTTTGCAATCAGAGACCCCAAATTAGTTAAGAGAGATAGTGAGTATACCCTAGAACAGCCCAAAATAGGGGGCTTTGTTTTTACATGCACCCCTGGTAAGGCCGAGCAAAGGGGTCAATCCACCCCGATCCCCCCTCCCTCCCTGGTATTAAAAAGATCAATTTACATTCAATACCATGGTATTTCGTAATGCAAAATGGCTCTCTGTCAGAGAAATACACATTTAAACGGTTCTGATGTATAGGCAGTACATCTAACTAGTTAAAGCACAACCATACAGTTGGGCAAATTTACTGTCTGTTGCATCATTGAGTTAAACCTCACTGTTAAGTAACTTACTGCAGATAAAATCTCCCACATCTAACTTATATTAATACATCTGGTTAAGGTGGAAGCACCCAAAACCGTCAGTTTAAGGAATTCAGCATACTCAGAGGCACCATTTCAAGAAATTAATAATTTTGTCGTGTTAGCGAGAGAAAATTATGAGTTTAAAAAAAAAAAATCCCCTAGACCATTGGAACCGTCCTGTAGGTGGACCCAAATCTGAATTCTGACAAATTCAGCTCTTACCCAATCACAGTGAAGAGAGGAGAAAACTTTATGACACATGTCAAGGACCATTCAATAAAAGTCTAGGGACGGTTTATTGTCCATCTAGGAACAAAGATTAGATACAGGTGCGGTATTGGGTGCTTCCACCTTAAGTTACAAGTTTGTTTGTTTTTTTGACACAAATAAAGGAGAAACCTTTACTGCAAGGGGAAAAGAGATCAAGGACGTCAGCCACATGTGGCCTGACGCGGAAGAAAGACCTTAAGTTACAGGTTAATGAAGAGCGGTAATATGGGCTCAATTAGCCTTCAGTAACTGGCCATTATGGAAATGATCACGGATTAATTTTAATTTGACAGGCAATTACGGTAACTGCCTTGACGCTTCTGTGGACAGGCTTCCAACTGTACTGTAGAGTAGGAAGCTACAACACCCTGGATACATCACCTACGAGGATCTAAGTTAACCCCTGAGGCCCTCCGACATCCAATTTTTGGACGACAAATAAATTGGAACTCAAGTTTCATCTTCATTGATGCTTGGATGAAAGTCATCCTAGTTTGTGGAGATTCTTTATCAAGTTGTTGTCCTATCCAATGGTTGGATTTGGTGTTACTAGAGTACACATTTTTTTTAAATTACAAATGTGAGAATCTTGGGGGAACTCAGGACAATGGTGCTCTAGAGTTTATGGCTCCAACACAATGATATGGTCTTCAACAATAAAACTTGGACACCAGAAAGATGCAACACATCTGGGACTGCATGATCAACTACAGGAGAGGCAAGTGGGCTTCATTGAACAAGAGGAATCTAAGTGTTGCCCAAATTCAAGATAAATGCATTGACTCCTTTATGAAGCGAAGATGCAGAAAAGACATGTTTGCGAAGATGGAGAACGGTAAGCCCAAGTGGCTTCCAAATGGGCCGTGGGCTGGCTTCATCTTCCAAACCCCATGAGCTAGGAACAAAGGCAACTGGGCACAAGAGAGCGTGACATTGTTGGCCAAGAAGGGTCTCTAGCCACTTTCTGCGCTTTGGCTCTCTTTCTCTTTCCCTCTGTCAGTCATCAGTTGTCTCTAAGGTAATAGGCTCAGAAACCGCCCATCTAAGGGCTGAAACTGAATTTTGAGAAGGTGAAACACCTTGAAATATATGTGAGCATATTTTCCTTGAAAGATAAGTAGAATTTTCACCTTTCTGCACGTTTCATATTTTTCAGAGCTATGAGGAATTAGTTATCAAATTTTGAAGTCAAAAGGGCACAGTGCTCTTAAACCGTGCCCTAACTGAAATGTTCACCACTTGTACATAACTGAAGCCAATGGAAGGAAACATGTATAACCCATGCAGATTCAAAATAGGGCACGGTTTTAAAGCCTGAACGGTTTTCGAGCCTGTTACCTTATCTTCTTTTTTTGGCTCTCTTCTCGCTAGGCCACCTGTGTTTGACAAGCTTGTAATCTTTCCCTTACAATGAAATTATGTTTCATTTGTGTGAAAAAAAAATTATAAATGTGGAAGTATGTCAAGTGGTTGACCAAGCCAAATTGCATTGACTCTAGCTCAAAACTAGATTTACAAAAATGAAGTCATAGATTGAAAGAATACGAAAAATTCAAAAAATCACCCATGTGAAGAAAAACTCATTTCAAATTCATTCCAACAAATTTTACTCAAAAAAATGATAATATTTTTCTTGTAATCAAATTTAGAAAGAATTTAGAAATTTCCCTTTCAAAATTTAGAAATAAATACTGGTGGTAGTATAGGTGTAACTAGTGTTAAGAGTCACATATTCTAGGGGAAAAAGAGAGATAAAAATGCCATCCACTCAAATACAGTAAAGTAATCACATGTTTGAATTTGTTGTTTTTAGTATTGGGGAATTGTGTTGAAATGTTTTTTGGTTGTTCTTTCTTTTATTGTGAAAATAATAACATATTATAAGTGAGTTGTTGACATCTAACATGTGACTTTTTCGATGTTGATTGCTATGGGTGCAGCTGAGGCTCACTGCCTCAAGGAACTTTGGAACTTCCCAAAAAAATTGTTGTTCTAAACATACTCTTTTCTTTTTTTCCTTTTTAGAGCTTGGACAAATTGATGTATTGTTAGGGATAATACATCCTATAGAAACTTTGAAAAATGTTATATGAACTGCACAAAAAAATGTTCTTTATTAGAACTTGAAAAAATTGTTCGGAAGTTGTTTTTTCTACAAAACATTAAATCATCTATTTGAAATGGGCCCATGTTGGTGTGGCATGACATCACATTTACCTTACTTTACTTCAAAAGTCGCTTACTTTGTGTGATTAGAGATGAGAAGACAAGCTCTTTATACAAGTAGGGGGGTTGGGATGGGGGGTAGGAGGTAAACCAAACTATGTGGGATATGTAAATTTGAATGACTAGAAGCTCAACTGCTCATAGTTAAATGAAGATCCTAAAATCCTAACGCGTTGCCTAAATTTGAAAACTATTGCCATGTAAAGGACATTATTGTCTTCAATTTGTTAGGGGCGAGGTCCTGTAGGGTCGCAAACTTGCAAGATCAAAGTCCTACAAGGTTGCAGTCCTGCCCTTGGCGTGTTCGGCTAGGTCCCATGGTTGATTCCAAACCATGTCAAGCCACATTACCTAGGGCTCAGCTTCAAATGGAGGATTTAGTGTCCTCTGAGATGTATTGGGTTATGAAGATGCGATCATGGAGATGGATTAGGTAATTGTGACGAATATTTGAGTCCATTGTGCTAATCTTGGCCCAATTAGTAAGTTGAAAAGGCTCTTATCCATCCAAGTTTTTGCATACCCTAATTAGGTTCAATTTTTTCCTAATGTAATACCGTACTCAGGTAGCAAATTTTGCACTTTGGTGCCATATGTTAAATTAAATCCAAAAATATGATTCAACACTTTAAAATATATATTTTTTAAATTTAGTATTTATGTCAAAAAAGTAAATTATATTTTGCAACTAATTTAGAATATCTTCATCCTACACAAATGAATATTTTAGGATGCTTCTAATTAAGTATCTCACTATTCACTTAACCATTAGAAGAAAAATGAGGCATGAAGAAGGCCTTGAGTTCATAGACAATAAAAAACGTTGGCCGAAACCTCCCCCAAAATTAGCTTTTTTGATACATTCCAAGCCTTTGGGTACTTATCCAATCCTTCTGAATTTAAAAATCCACTTAACAGAAACTAAATTAGTATCATGTATAGTTTTTTATTTAGAATTGTGCAAAGCTGTCTTATTCCTATTGGCACAAGATGTTCCAAGCTTATCCTATGTACATGTCTATTGAATCTATTTAGTGAAGACAACTATAGAGAATGTTCAACTTACTTGTCTCATTTTATAAGAATACGCCATTCTAAGTCTATCATTTGTTCATGTACAAGTATATCATGAGAATTTAAATAGACTTTCATCAACAATGTAGAATACAATGATATATTAGAATTTCTTTTATGAACATTGTATATTGTAAAATTTCTAAAATAAATAGACAAAAATTGACATATTTGAGGTTGATAGTATGCACTTCATGTTGAATCTTTCTTGAAGAGGTTTGGAGCTTCACATGTGCTCATTCCAAAAACATGACAACAAATTGTGATGTTAGTGAGGTAGCGGTGCTATTCTGTGAGCGTGTGAGCATGAGCCTGTGAGCGGTGAGCAGGGATTATGTGAGCATTGAGTTCAAAAATTTGTAGAAGCACTAAAAACTTAATAATATTTCTAAAAATAGATTCCATTTACAAAATTTAGTCAAATTTTACTATTTCTAGGAAAATTTTGCACCTATTACTATAGACCTATTACCATGGACCTATTACCGTGGTTATGTAGAATTTAGATGAAAATTATAATTTCCAATGTTGTCTAAAATATTAGAAGTATACATTATGAAAATGATGAACTTAATTGATATGGAAGATGAATGGAGATGGAAATAAATTTGTATAGAATATTGATTGATCATTGTTCTATAGCAATGTGGGTCTTTACGGGGTTGATAGGAGGGTATCAATAATATTCTTTTGATGCGCCATCGTTGGACTTGTTTAGATTTTTTTTGAAATTGTCAATAGGAATTGTTTTTATATCTAATGATCTTTGTCATAGTAAATTTTATTTTGTTTGATCATTGTCTTGTAGCATCATAGATCTTCTCATGGTCAATGAAAAGGTACCAACGCTTCTTTATGGATTTACAAGTCAATGAACTTGTTTAGATTTTAGAAAAAAAAAATTGTTAATTGGAATTCAATATATTTGGAAAAAGCTTGGCTGCACCAAATTTCATTTTTGCTGATCACTATCTTGTAGTTGCGTGGGTCCTCTCGAAGCCGACGGAGGGTACCTATACTTCTGCCTTGATGTATTTACGTGCTGGTAATTGGACTTATTATGATTTTGGAAGACAATATTTGGTTGATAGGGATTATTTTATAAAGAGTGAGCTTAGTTACACCAAATTGTTGATTAGTTGACCATTGTTCTCTTATAGGACCTTCTAGAGATTCAACTCTTCCATCTTTGATCAAATAGTCATTTGGTTAATCACTCCCCTCTTGTTGCTTGATACCTCTCGGCGCCGAGAGGAGGATCAAGCACTTATCTTCAAGTTGATGTGCTACTTATTGAACTTTAAGGAAAAAAAATGGTTATTAATTATGATTCGTTTGAAATCGACTGAGGTTGTTCCATTGAGATTATAACCACTCCCCTCTTGTTTTTGGGTTACCTCTCGGCGCCGAGTGGTACCCCTAACCGGGGGTACAAAAAAAAAAAAAAAAAATTTTTTTTTTTTTTTTTTTTTTCATTTTCATTTTTTTCAGTCTCTAGGGGGGTCCTCTCGTCACCAAGAGGTACCCAAAAACAAGAGGGGAGTGGTTATAAAATCAAAATCTCAATAGAACATGTTTAACCGATTTTAAGCGAATCCTTTTTAATTATCAATTTTTTTCTTCTTAAAATCTAACAAAGTCCAATAAGTAGCAAATCAAAGTTGTTCAAGGGACCACGGTAATAAGTCCACGGAAATAGGTCCGTAATAATAGGTACCAAAAATAATAAAATTTAACCAAATTTTTGAAATGAAATCTCTAAAAAATTATATGCTCATAGGCTCACAAGTTCACAAGCTCATACTCACACGCTCACAGAATAGCAACCCTGGTTAGTGAGGATACATTAGGTATTTGCACTCCACAAACACATGTTATAGCCTTCACATGGAGCAAATTTGACAAGAAACTTTTGAAAACTGTCTATAGCTTCAAACAATCAAGAACTTGAGTAGTGTTTTAGAAAGATGTCATAAAACTAGCACAACAAAATAAAATAACTTCATTGTGATTGTGAATTTTTGGTAGTTGAAAGTTAAACCTTGAGAGCTTAAAGTTCTCAACTTAACACTCAACAATGCCTTGAACCAAGGGTTCCCTACCATGTGAGCCGGGTGGACAAAAAAACAACTAGAAGAGAAGTAGACCCCAAGCACCAATTGTCTTGCCGACCTTGGTAAGCAAAAAAGGAGGATTTCATGTTTCACCCAAATTGGTGGACAACCCCATTGGTCAAGATTGGTCAATCTCGAGGGAATTAATATGTAGACAATTCTAATTCAATCTCTCATCCCACCCACTGGGTTCACATGTTACATGTCAATTGCAAACTTGAACTATGTAGCTCCCCTACAAACTTTGCCTGCTCACTTCACATGGTAGGAAGTCCTAAGTTAATCCCTTTAACCCTAGACCGCCCATGGCCGTTTTGGATAAAAAACATCCTAGCTTTTGAAGTGCTATAAATCTAAATGTGACTAAGTAATAAAGATCTTAACCATACAATCATGTATTACACATGTTTTAGATGTCATGGATCAAATTTGAAGTCATTTGACCGTGTAGATTGCAAGATTATAATGTTTTAGTGTTGAAAAAGAATGCTGAAATTTTCCTAAAAACATATTTAGAGGCCAAATTTGATTTCTAAACCTAATGAAATGAAAAAACTTTAAACTACAAAGTGATTCAAAATCAAGATACGAACACATTGGTGAAAAAAATATCATTCAATTGACTCAATGTGTTTGCAAAATGACTTGCAAATGTCAAAAATAGGCAAAAAAAGTTGCAAAAAACACATCTAGGGCTGAACCTCCTTCTACTAAAATGCTTCTCAATCATTCATAAATTCTTGTATTGATATGAAAATTTATCCACACAAACTAGACTAATATGCGCAACTTTCACAATTTTTTTATATTGAAAACGGACATTTTAGGAAGAAGATACAAGCCGCCGAAGTTCACTATAGTCCATAAATGGCGGGATTTTGAATTTCGAATTGCTCCCAAAAATTCAAAACAACTTGGATTGACATGAAAATTTCACCACAATAACTAGAATTCAAGAGAAACACAACCCAACAAATTTTGTTGAAATCGAACATTGGATGAAGGAGATACAAGCCCCCGAAGTTGCAGCCATGAAGTGCACTTTGGTGAATCAAATTGAGCCTGTGAACTTTGATTGGCTTCCAGAAAATCATTAACTCTTGGATTGATTTGAAAATTTTAACACACAAACAAGAAGAAATGGTGCAACTTTTCCAACAAGTTTGATTGAGTTTGGACATCAGATGCAAAAGTTACAGTACTTTGAATTTAACTTAAAACTATGTGAGGACACTTTTTGTCCTCTTGGGCAGTCTAGGGTTAAGATGTTCTAAGATGTTTAGGCCAAAATGGCCTACAAAGGCTTATATTATGGCATTTCAAAAGTTTAGCTTGTATTCCTTGAAAATACGTGCAACCACAAGAGTGTGGACAAAGTCAATTCAACCTTCTCTTGTTTCTACGAAAACTCTTTTTTAATTATGTAATCTTTTTGTTTTTTTATAATATGAAAAGTCTTTTTAATGTTTAGATTGCCATCTTTGCATTGGATCAATTTTTCCAAAGAAAAAATTGGTACTATACGGGCTTTGTAGAATGATCCGTCATTTGTCGTTACAAGGCTTGTATGCCAAGTATGCATTGCAAATGCTCTCATCCCAACAAAAAAGCCTTGAGAGAGTAAAATAGAATACAATGTCAAAGCATATTGCAAAAGAGAGTGTTTTCTATCGATGGTGTGAACAAATAATATATTTGGGAGTTGTTAGAATTTTAGTGTGAAGTTGATTGAGAGAGAAGAAGATGAAAGCGTATTAATCTTGCCAATGAAGTTTCCAAGTGAATCATCTTTGAGTAGTTCAAATTCAACTTGTCCGTGTTGATTAGACAAGTGTGTTGTTAGTTGATTTTCTATTCTAATTTTCTTATTGATTGTTATTTGCCAAATGCACAAGGGTTACACATGTCCTTATTTTTCTAAAATAAAAAAAATAAAAAAGACATAGCATTGTGGCAATCTATTGCTAAGCTTGGCTATAGTCAACATACTTAAGAAGACTAGCATGCCTTTAGTGCTTCTATTGATCTAAATTTTATGTTCGAAGATCTAATATTGTTTTTAGTTTGAAGTCTAATGAAGAAGTTACACACATACACTTTTATGAAAATAACATCCATCACAACCATATGCTCATAAAAGTGTTGAACTATTGATATTTTATTCATTCTAATTCTTTTGGTAATGGTCATAAGCATATACAATTAAAGCATGCAAGAAGCATAGCTCAAGTTCTAGAGCCACGTAGCAAGGGTGCATTGTGCATCATGTCTTTGCGAGCTCATGAATGATCAGACATTCGCTTGGCACCCAATGCTTCCCATCGTGCATACTTCATTATAGGAGAGGGCTTTAAAACAATGCGGGCATTTCAACTGTCCAGTAGGAGGTTGTAAAATGGATACCTGATTGTGGGAAAATGGCCTCTTGATTACATCAGGGCATGATAAGATTTGGTTTATACTTCTTCAATGGATGATTTAAGAGCCACAGTGGGTTCTTTCCTAACTATAGAAGAGGGCTCTAAAACCAACAGGACATTTTCAACCATCCAGTAGGGGCTCTGAAATGGACATGTGAATTGTGGAAAATGGAAATGTGAATTACACTAGAGCTTGATGAGATTTGTTTTAACTTCTTCAATGGATGGTTTAAGAGCCACATGGGGTTCATTTCTAACTAAGTGGTTAGGTATCTACTAATTTAATTCAAAATTAGAATTTGTTCTTCAACTACCTTCTTACAAGCATTGAAAAATCTGAAATAATGATTAAATCAAGCATTCATTTCAGATTTAGAAAGGGATGCTTTTAGAAACCATTTCAATTGCTTTATACATGTTGTAATGCTAGTTTTCAAACAAGGCCTGATTTTTTTTCAAACTATGCATGGATGGGTTTCTAAGGGCCTATGATCACAAGTAGGGACCTATAGCAGATTGTGTTCAAAAATTCGTAACTAATTCAATAATGCTTTAAAAAATATGAAACAACTTGAATTAGATTCCTCATCTATTTTTCTTTGACTGAAAAATAAACTAAAAATACTTCCATCTGAGGAGATACATGAAAAAGGTAGATCAGTGCTTAGATGGTCGTTTTTTCAGCCTCTTACCTTAATTGGATAGGTGTCTATTAATTTTATTCAAAATAAGAATTAGTTGTTAACTACCTTCTTACAAAGGTTAAAAAATCTAAAATAATGATTGATTCAAGCATTCATTTCAGTTTTAGAAAAGGTCACTTATAGAAACCATATTTGTTACTTTTTACATGTTGCAATGCTAGTTTTTTAACAAAACCATATTTTTTTCGAAACCAAGCATGTTTTTTTTTTCAAGGCCTAGGAATCACAAATAGGGACCTATGCCAGATTTCGTTTGAAAATTCATAACTAATTCCACAAAGCTTTGAAAAATATGAAACGACTTGGATTAGATGCCAATTCTACTTGTCTATGAAGGAAAATTCACTGAAAAATATTTTGAGAGGTTTCACCTGCCTAAAATTCAGTTCCAATGCTTAGATGGTTGGTTTATGGACCTTCTACCTTACTTGGCAATTGGCGCAGAAGCGGCAAGGACCACACATGTGGACTTCTTTGATCAGCTGATGCATTTGTGCTTTTAGAGCATCGCCACCGTGGAGCAGCCAAATCTCCACGGCAAACCTGACATGGCGAGCTCCTCACTCTGTGGCACGCCCGGGCAGCCAGGATCCCCCAGTGTGGGCCGGCAACCTCGGCTGCCTAGAATGCGTTGCTGCGACCGTAGTTACTGATTGTTGTTTCTGTTCCTGCATTTAAAAAAAAATTAATTCCTAAGACCCATCGCAGTGACGATAGCCGGCTGCTGGCTGAGGACATTGAAACTAGGGCTGTGTTGTTATCTCCTTTTGTGTCTTTGCAAGTTTGATTGATCAAATACTCACTTGTTCGTAATTCTGTGTGATCCAAAGGATTGTGTCTTTGCAAGTTTGATTGATCAAATACTTGTTCGTAATTCTGTGTGACCCGAACGAGCCACTCTTGTTCTTCCCCGAACTCTTTTACGGTGTCTTGTACTTGCACTGTCATATTGTAGCTCTTCCAAAAACTCAGAATGCAACACCAGCCAATTTCACCCAAATCAGTTGTGACCCACCAAAATTTTAGGCAAAGAATGCAAATGCTCTTAATCTAGTACAAAAGCATCGCTTTTTCAAAGCAATTGCTCGATCCAAGGTGGGTGATAAGCACCAGAAATACTAAACTGCAAATTAATCGTCGTACAACCCACCGCGTCGGTCTTCACAGGCTACTCAATGTGATGAAGTTCATTGAAATCCTTCCTCCTGAACCAGTCACTACTCAATGCACTATGTGGATTTGCAATGAAACTCAAACTAGGAATGAGCGCTGGATCCAGGAGTTTACAATAAATCAGCGGGAAAGCCACTTAGGACCTTTTTTTCACAGTGCAAAAAAAGAGCAGATCACGCAAAATTGAATGCAAACTTGGTGAACTCCGGGCTCCAGCAAAAGCTCCCCGTCCACGCCAAGCTGAGGTATCTCAGGAGAAATGTGGCGTGCCTGGTGCTTGGGAAACAACACCTTGAGTAACGGTGTGGACTATTTTGATTCCCGGGCCCGGAGCATGGAGTCCTGACCCAGTATAGTGAGCAGGAGTGGGGATGCTCTTATAAATGTACTCCACTATACAGACTTCGTAACTATACAAACGGTCAAGCACCCACCTACATTGTCTCACAAATATCTTGCTGGAGCTTGTTTTTGTAAAATCCAGTTTTGATTGAGCAAATGTGTACTAGTACACTTGTTAGTGAATGCTTGTTGACTGTGTAAAAATCCCACCTTGAACAGACACAGTCTCACCTTCCGAAATGGTCACTGCACAACAATTGCCCTTGGAATACAGTGGAGTATGCATTTGTATACAAGAATACAACATTGTTTAAGGGGGGGGGGACTTATCTCAAACTGCCCAGTCTGCTTCAAAATTCCAAAGCCCAGACTTGAATCACAATTAAGTTATTGGGGGCACAAAGAGCAACTGTAACTTATTCCTAGACAGAGTTCTCTTCAGGGATGAGTTCAGATGAGAAACCCATTAAGTTATTAACTTAGATCATGGCAAATTAAGGCAGCCCCAACATGCATTAACCACATGGTCCCAATTATTATCAGTTATAGCACTTCAACCACCTGATTAAATGACTCCAAGCCATTCAACAGCTCCATCATCCAGCCCATCAGCCGAATTAGGAGCTGTATGTACTACAAGTGATTTAAATCACATCCAAAGCTTTACTAAGCTTAATTACTAAGCTTATTACAGACACCCATTCTAGTTGTAAGGGCCTCTGCAATGCATACTTGGCATACAAGCCCTGTAACGGTAAATGGGGGGCCATTCCATGAGGTTCACAGTCTCACACAATGCTGGCGTTTTATTTGGAAAAATTGACCCAATGCAAAGTCGACAATCCAAACGTGAAATGGACTTTTTGATATTATGAAAAGAAAGAAAGAAAAGAGTCTATATTAATAAAAGACTTTTTCTGGAAATAAGAGAAGGTTGAATTGATTAACATACATACCAATGCTTGAAAAGCGTTGACAATAATGATTATTGATTTCTTACATGGGCCAACTTGTGGGTATTTTACATTGTCCAAATTAGTCGATCCCAGGTAGTCACATATGGAGGCTGTGGAATTGGAGTTCCTAATAACGGTTCCATTGAAAAGCGATTTTAATTAGAAATCAATCTTGACTTGGCACATTGCCTACACTGTCTGTGCTAATATGTGTATTGTAGATGTCTAAGTTATCCTAGACATGTGAACAACCCAACGTGCCATAGCAACCATATGGCCTTCTTTATAATTGTTCTTAGTTAGTGAACTGGAGGAGCAAATAATTGAAGTTTCAATAAGGTAGATACACCCTTTTTGATCATTTAAGCAATTTAATATATCTATTGTATGGATATGGTGAAGGGATTTTTTTTCCTGTTTAGAGAAATAGATTTTAGAAGAATTTCATATTTTTCCTCAAAAACAAAATTATCGTGAATTTTTTTCCGTGAAGATTCCATTCAACCTATTCTTGTTATATAGGTCACCCTATTTCTAACCATAGGCTAATTATAAATTTGACAATGCTTCAATGTACATCTTGTGATCCTTCTAGCTTATTTGATTCTTCTATCAAAATATTTATATTATCTGCCATTGTGTCTACAATGGCACACTACAAGTATGTGGACCTCTCTCTAATAAGATAATTCTAATGCTAGTGTGCTTTGTACAAAAGCATTGTCCTTGCTGTTTCATTATGTGGTATTAATATGCCATGCATCAAGGCACGCTTCCCAAGGCACTAGTTGTGAGTCAAAGATTAATTTACAACTAATCCTAATCACTAGCAATGTAACTAAAGTCCTAAAAGGTAAGATAATTCTAACATAAAAATCTGTGGTGTAAAGTTTGTTTCTTTCAGTTCTAAGAGCATCTCATGCAGCCCGTTCAAATGGCCCTGCTAACATACTTTTGAATGGCCGAGGGAAATCCAATTCCCAACAACACTGTAGACAGGGATGTAGAGCTGCAAGACCTTTGGATTTCGTCTCTACTCCACTAGAATTTCCATTTCTACAAGGGACCTTCACGGCCCCTCTTTGACCTTGGATTTTGTATTTTGACTAGTCAAGGGCAAAATTGTTGACAAAATTGCCATCGTGGAAGCTGTAAGTTTCCTCCATGGCCACTTCACTATCTTTCAACTCTCCCTCTAGCCTCTCTGCAGCAGTAGCTGCGATACAAATGACAGGGACATCAACGGCAAACCTGGCACAAAAGCGCAAGAAATACATCACAGATGAAGAGATTCAATTGTGTTGATCTTCTATGTGTATTTCGCAGGATTCTATAGTTGGTATTGGACAAAAGAGCGGGAATTTTTGAAAGCATATTGTTCTTCACTACAACCTATACAAGCCTAGAGGAAGTGGAAAGCAATCGGCAAGGAGCTTGGAGAGCAAGTGGGGCTACATCAAACATGACGTTTCAAAATTTAGTGGCGTCTATCAACAAGTGAATGACTTGCCGGATTTGAATGAGGAAGACTTGCAAATTTGAGCTCTTAGCTTGTATCAATACAAGCATCATGAGAAGAAAAAATTTGCATACTTTGAGTGTTGGCTCGTTTTGAAGAAGTGCCTTCGTTGGGCTAAGGTGCGAGAAGAAGTGCAGGGAAGTAGTTTAATGCCATGGCAAGCTCAAAGCGTGGTAACATACCTAGAAGAGGAGGTCAATTGTGGTGTATCTTTGGGGGTCAAAGTTTCAATGGTGTCCGCCCCAAGTTCTACTCCACAGCAATATAGTTTCAGACTTTTGAAGTGTCCACAAGGTTCACGGAATGCTAAAGAGGATGAGCGGATGGTGTATGGTCAAGAATCAGCTATGCAGGCTTAAACCAATGCAACATTAGAGTTGACAATTGCAACACGAGAGAAATCTGGTATTTTACTCGACCAATTTGTTTTTATGCTATTTTCAGTGTCTGAGGCAAGCTTAGACAATGAAGAAGCTTGTAAATACCTTAGACTCCAAAGAAAGGAGGAAATGGATAAATTGAAATGTCGATTAGAAGAGAAAAAAAGTAGATGCTTTGAAGGCTGCCGCAATTGTAGTTTCAACTCGAGAAGCAGTTGGAGAAGGGGTGGATGTTGGAGAACATATGGCCAATGGGGGACAACATGTCACAGGGGTGGAAGTGGTGAGTTAGAGTAGGAAAAATGGCACCAATAGGTCTTCCAACAACTGATTCACGTAGAAGAGCATTTCCTCCCCCACCTCTTGCAACTTCAGACTTTGTTTTTCCACCAAGGCAACATTGGCAAGAGCAAATGAATCTTCAACTACAATAAGTCAATTTGGAGGACCAATACATGGTAAGAGAGGAATTTGAACATTCGAATCCAAGATACTTGCAATACAGTGGCTTCAACATCAACAACACCTATGGTAGGACGACACAGTAATGTCAAAATGGATTTTGGGGAGATGGTCAACTTTACCAAACTAGACAGGAACAAATACCTAAAAATGTAAGATACCACTTTGATCACTCATACGTTCAACCATTGTCTCCCTACTCACAAAATGTAGTACTTGGTACTATAGATTCTAGAACAATGCATAGTCATGAACCAATATCAAGCAGAAACAATACAGAAGGGTTTAATAGTGAAGAAGAGAATGAAGACTTGATTGTAAATCATCAATCACATATACCATTCAATTTGAACAATTCACAATTTTATTGATCGACAAAGAAAAAATAAGAGTCATTTGGTGTTCTTTTGGCTTTTCTAAGAAAAACTATTACATTGTTCAAAACTACCCAAAAAAATCTTATAGAAAAAGGAAAAAAAAAAAATCAACAATAAACATCAAACAATGCCAACTAAAATCACAGTGTCCAAATGCATGCAACTATCCAAATAATAATAATAATAATAAAGGTAAAGAAATCTCTAAAAAAGTCCAAACATATGAACACCTAACATCTCTACCAACAAAAATCTATCAAAAACAATAAAGAAAATGCAATCCATAAACTAAATAAAACATCAAGATAAAAAACAATAAAAAAATAGGACCATTACTCCCAACAAAAGATTATAACAATGACACCAAATGCTCAAATCTCTAAAATAATTGTCTCCTTCCAATCAAAAACATCCGAGCAATATGTAGCCCTTGCATATAAACCAAAGAAAAAGACCATAAAAAAATCTAGACAAAAAAGGCCCAATCCTAATTATCTAAGAATAAACAGCTAAATCATTCAAAAAAATGTAAAATATTCCAAAAGCGTCCAATGACCCTACAACTTTGCACATGTAGGTGCCACCTACATCCTTCAACATGTGTACCAAGTTTTGCGTGATTTCAACCACCCAATCAAAAGTTATGGCCCATTTGGTGTATTGTGACTAATGTGTCTAATGCCCTTCGAGGGCATTAGACACATTAGTCACAATACACCAAATCTCTTAAAATAATTTCTTTCTCTAATTCAAAATGGTCCCAAAACTTCCATACCCTTGTACAAAGTCCTAAAAAAGTACACTGTAAAAAAGAATTGGAACAAGAAGGCCCAACCCTATTTTTCTAAAAACAAATAGCTAAATCATTCAAAAAAATGTAAAAAATTCCAAACGTGTCCCCACAATTTTCCACATAGGAGCTTTTGTAGGACCTTCAAAATGTAGACAATGTCTTGTTTTTTTTCAACCATGCAAAATAAGTCATAGAGGATCAAGGTGATTTTTCTAATCAAAATCCACTCCAAACTTTCATTTCTGTTGCATTCATTCAAGAAGTTGAAAAATAAATAAATAAATAAAATAAAAAAACTTTTTTTCAAAGTGTTTTGGAGGACACTACACGCAAAAGAAGGCTTTGCAAAGCTCCATGTTTTTGTAACAGCCTTGCAAGGATGCAACTCTCAGCGGCAGCCACGGTG